>LBNU01018232.1:3348-24729 GCA_014162995.1 Artemisia annua | reverse complement strand
GTGTTCTTGATTCTCTCTTGTACTCGACAAACACATACCCATTGTAAGGAATCCTTTCATCTTTATGTTTTGTGATTTCTTGATTCATGATGTTATAAACCTTGGATGTTATGTTGTTTAAAATTTAAGCACCACTTGATCTTAAATAAATACTAATCGATCTATAACTAAAATCAGTAAAGTGAGTGTTGTTTGTACTTGTGTGGCATATTTTGAACTTGTTACCAAATAAGCTGGTGCTTATTTTGGAACTATTCGATCTATATTAAATTCTATATAGCTTATTTGATGTCCTTGGACTAAAATAAATTAAGGAAATACAAACCTAACATAAGTGTTGGCTCAAATCTTGAAAAGTGCTTATAAGCTTGTTATATATTAGCTTATTTACTCTACTTTTGGGCTTATGTTATTTGTAGTTTATCTTCTTTTTATTTTATTTGATTTGATTTTTATTTTATTTTTAGCCGAAAGGGTTTGGGTCAAGAGCCTAGTGGTCGCTATTGCTCTTGTTACTTTACCTCCAATGTTCAATTTGCAAACAAAATTAAAATGATAATATGCGTTTGGGTAACTAACTGTTTGTCAAATACAAACTATTACATATCACTGTTAAGTATCTAGATAAATAGCAAAGGTTTTGCAATTTATTCATAAAATTTGGCTTTGTCTGATGGTTTAGCACCTGTTTACCAGTCGAGAGGTGCAAGGTTCGAACCTCATGGTTGTCATTTAATTTTTTTTTATATAATTTTTTTTTATTGTTCTACTTATTATTTTTTTTGGTTGTTGGGTCTGTTATTATTTTTGGTCAACTAAAAAGGCCAAGTACTTATTTCGAAATACTATAACACAATTTTCGCACAACTTAATTTAAACATATGAACTTTGTTTAACTCTTGGTATGATTATTGCTAGATTATTTGAACTTGACTAGTTTATTTCTTATTTAGTTAGAGTGTGATATAATGGCATGATTAAGCGTATTTTGCAGCACCTGGTGAATATGGGAAAACTAATTTTACGAATGGGTCATGCCCGATTTTCGTCAAAAATCTATACTTAGAGTATTTTTATCAAAACCCGACTAAGAGACGAAAAACTAAATACTTTTACATTTACATAATTTATCATCCACTAACTATTATACATCTTTACATAAATACTTATATTAATATATACTTATATATAAATATACTTCTAACTACCAGCATTCTTATATGCCGACGACGTCTAATACTTACTTTGTGGTTATTTTCCGTATATAGTCTTTTGGTTATTTTTGAACCGGAGACTCATTTTTCATATATATACACTCTTACTTATATATGTTTATACACTTTTCCAGGAGCCAATACTTACAAACATTTAAAAATTACTTAAACATAAACACTGTCACACAAGCAACAATAACACAAACACTTAAAACTTTTAAACTTATTTAAACTTCATCGAGTCTTAAACCTAAAACTGTAAACTAAATTGCCATACTAATCTAGGTCGCGTGTCGGTGCCACACACTTATACTATTTGACTTTACTCTATTCAGACTGCTTTACTTGAGGTGAGTATACTCGAACCCCCTTTTTACCGTTTTACTTATTTGGGGTGAAATGCATGAACTTAAACTTAAACTATATTGTTTGAACTCTATGACATATATTTGAACTCTTTTGACTTGACTTGACCTTTATAACGTGACTTGAATTTTTGAACTTGACTTAAACTATTGGACTTAATTATGAATTTATGACTTGTTTTGAATTTAATGTACCGTATGTCTTGACCTAAAGTCTCCCATGTTCGGAGCAGTCAAATTTAAGTCTCCCTTGTTCGGAGCAGTGCCGAGTCTCCCCTGTTCGGAGCAGTCTTGATTGATAGTATATAATAGTTGTTATGATGTACTGTCCGTACAAACAGTACATTCGCATTGTTAGTCCCCGATTGGTCTGCCGTTCGCACTCTAATTTATACGTACCGTTCGTACGGCCTCCTTGTGTGGGGCAGTAGGTAGTATGAATAGCGCTATTAGAGGTCGGCCAGCCTCTCGTTCCCCTGTCTACGGAATGCATATTATTTACTTTTGGGGCATTGCCGCATACTTTATTATATACGAGGCATTATTATTGTGTATTGTCATTCTAAAAAAAGGTTTATGTATTATTTAAACCTGTGTACTCACCAACTATTTTCATAGTTGACCCGTTTTCTCATGCATTTCAGGTGATCGTTGGTAAGCTTAAGTTAAGAAGACTTTGAATAAAGGAGTCGTCACGAGTCATCATTAGTCATTATGTAGTGAAATGCTATCTTTTGAAAACTAAAATTATGTTTTAATAGCCGAGGTCGGCTTGAATGACATTGTAATGTTGTACGTTTTCTTAAATTTTAATTATGGTATTGAACTATATCTCTTTGGCAATGTATATTGAGTGTGTCGCACCTCGCGTTTCCGCCTCTGGCGGGGTGTGACACACTACTAACGAGACAAAGAAGGCAGGATGAGCACCAACCCGAACCATCCGCAGCGATAAACGTTGGGACACAATAGGGCGGCTCGAAGTAATTGCGACTGATGCCCATGTGCACCAGAAACGCCTCCGGGTATGACCTGATGTGCAGACGGTTCGCGTCAATAGTTGACGCATGGTCCGGGTTGTACCACGTGTCTAAAGGGCGCTCATCCTTCTCCAATGACATCTTGGTGTGGAAGGGAAAGTCAAATGGAAAGACAACAGCGTCGATCCAAAAGAATTTCTCCCTCCAATGAGGGAGCTTGTCCACCTTCTTCGCAAAACACTGAAGCGCGCCTACGCGTTTCGTGAAGGTAACCCACCCATTTAACCACGAAGTGCGATAGAACGCACGGAACAGGTGGAGGGTGGGAGGAATCGCTAACAAACGGCAATTGATCTCGAAGTTAGAAATTTTTCCAGCACCTATAGGATGCAACTGGGAAATATGCAGGCGATAGTAAACGAGGATATCCCTTAATAGTACGGTGATGGGCACGCGCTGATTCACCCATTCGATAAAGCGCGTGTATATCCCCACTTTCCCATTTGGATAATCTGCTATGGTGTCGGCTGGATCAGGCACCATGGGGTGCAGATCCAGAGGGATATAATAATCCGAGGAGAACTGCGTTAGCTCATCCTCGGTTAAATTAGAATGACAGTCTTCAAGCTGAACGACCATTATTTGTTCTTAAGGGCGCAAGCGCTGATTACCTTGGCGTAAAAAGTTAGGGTTGCAGCGAAGCTTTAGGAGTTTTTTGGAAATGGATAAACACTTTTACTGTGAAAAACACGGTAAAAATGATGAGGTTTATATAGAATTTTCACTCACCACCGATGATTGACACGTGGATCCCACTAACTCACAACGTGTTGATGGGGATTGATATGGTACAGGACACGTGGATAGCCTCCCCATTTCCCGAGGTAAATGATTTGCAACTTTTCGCCTAGATACACTGCATGTGGAATTTTTGGCGGTAAAAACTTGCAGTCTTCCCGCGCACGAGTCGGGAATAATCTGGGCACGGTAAGTCTAGCGACCGCATGTTTTTAGCATGCGCACACTAGACTGGGGGGACATGATGACGTATAGTCTACACCGGGTCATGAACCCGTTTGGTAAACAATACCCACACGCAAGCCCACTACGCGTGGGCCAGTTTCATACTAATTGGACTACCAATTAGACGGCTTTGGCCCACGAGGCCCAAGCCCAATGATTATTTAGGAATGTGAATAAACGATATCTCCTAATTATAGGATGTATATCAAATACCCGCGATACGCGGGATATACCAAGGTTTGCGGAACACGAAACCAATAAGGATTCGTGTCTATATATAGAGGGCATTATGACTCTCACAAAGGTACGACTTACAAACCCTAAATACTCACAACCCTAAAACACGATTACTTACTCTCACGCCGGAGGATAATCGGGGGAGACAATCCCTCGATAAGCCTAACGGTGTCTGTTACTTTCTTAGTGCGCAGGTCTCAAGCAATATCAACCAATTGATACGAGGAAAGGAACCCAAATAAGGAACGCCCAACTTTTGTATCAACAAGTATGTTAGTTATAATAAAGTTGGTTAGTTGTAAAGCACTATTTATAACTTATATTGGGTTATAATACTATAAGTAATGGTCACATCGGCTCATTTTTCACATCAGTGTCACGTTACCTTTCTATCTTTTTTCACACCATTCACCTTTCACCCGTAATGGTCATCACTTCCCTCACCTTTCATTAAAATGTTCACTTTATACAAACCTACCTCACACATAAATCACAAACCAAATAAACAATAATAAAACATTGTATGATAAACTTGTTGTGTTAGTTTGTGTTGTTGGGTTGGTTCTTCCGTTGTAGAGAACTCGGTATTTAGCTTTGTACCGAATAAAGTGTAAGCGACGTTGTGAGGCTTCTCCGCCAGATAAGGAGCTTGTTGATATAGTGTTTATAAACTCTCGAGTTTGGTACTCGGGGAGTGTAAGGCAAGGAAGATGTCCTTGTAGCCGAACCACTATAAATACTTGTGTCACGGTTCTCTCTCTTCTTTAAATTATTATCATATTTGTTTTATTATTTATATTCTTGCATTATCAATATCTCACTATGCAAAAAATTTCACACATACTTGATCTAACTATTTTGAAACTAAATTTTAAATCGATAAAACTATTCAACCCCCTTATAGTTTTCCACAAAACAAAAACACAAAAAAGAAACGTTGCAATATTGTAATATTTTGTGCTTGTTTTAATATGTTCATTATTCTGTTCGTTTAACACCTTAACAAAAGAATATAAACAAACATGAACAATCTTATTTTCTTAATGAACGAACATGAACAATAAATTCCGTTTGTTTAAGCGTTCGTGTATGTTCATCTGTCTAGCTAAACTTAAACGTACGAACATGAATAAGCCTCTATTCATATTTGTCAAGTTCGTTTACAAACATGGGAGGAGTATTTTACGCGGTATGTTTGTATTTAAGTGGATATTTTTCATATTTGGTTTAGTGGCCACCATTACAGCTTTTTAATGGTTGGTTCGTTGAAAGGAGTGAATGTTGAGATGGCGGTGATAAGTATGGTAACACTTACACCCAACCTAACAGTCTCATGTCACATCTTGTTGAATTTGCGTAATAACTGCTTAGACATGGGTGCAGTGTGTTATAACACGATGCCATAAGATTTTGGTTCCTATAATTTACCCTAAAACTATCATAGTTGCACATGCATTTGTATTATAGGGTCTTTCGCCAAGACTACTACGAGTCCCATTGTGTTTACTTCTCTTTTTCTTAGTGTAAATTAAGGTTATATTGGAGAGTGTGTTTTTTTAATTTTATGTTATAAAATTGTTATACGATAAAATGTTAAGTTGCTGATGGATAACTCACCCTATAACATGCACTGCACGTGGTACTCTTATTGCTACTACTGTATTTGGTAGTGTACAAAGGTTCATCGAAGGACATCGTATTGTTTGACATCTGATAGTAAGTGTTGTATTTTTCAGAAAGGATATTAACAAAAATACAAGGGAGTTTATCCATGAGTCGTGTGACCTCGCTGAGTTAACGAGCCTCCTATTACACCTTAATCTATCTGATGAACATGACTCATGGGAGTTTATCATAGATCCATCAAGAAAGTTTTCTGTAAAGGCCATTCGCAACCACATCGCCCTCTCGACCTCTTTTCTGCCATCCCAACCTACGCACTGGAACAAAATGCTACCTTTCTAATGTAAGCAACCTTCTTTGGAGAGTAATGAACAGAAGGATTCCAACCAGAATGAACCTAGACAGGCGTGTCATTGATCTCGATACCGTTCGTTGTCCTGTATGTGATGATGATTTGGAATCAGAACACCATATCTTCGTCAAGTGTTGCATTGCAGTGGATACTTGGAGGGATGTTCTTCTTTGGTGGCACATCCCAGGTATCACCATCACATCCCTTGATGACGTTTTATCCTTGGTTGATCGTGTCCCTCTTGAAACCGAATTTCATCAATACTTTGATGTGGCGGTTCGCACTACAGTTTAGCACTTATGGAGTTTCAGAAACAAGGTGTCCTTTTCTCAAAAGCGTCCTCGAAAAGATCTCATATTTAACGACATCAAGGTATCGGCCTTCACTTGGATCTCTAGCAGGAATAAGAAAGTGTCTCCTAGTTGGTTAGAGTGGCTACGTAATCCATGTAATTCACTTTCCCTTTTGTAATTATTTTTTTTTAGCTCCTTGCTAATTTAATGAAATCCGCGGTTAAAAAAAATAAAAAAAAGGAAAAAAAACAAAAATACAAGGACCGTAGTGGCATTAACGAGTCATAAGGATTATATGTGTAGCACTAAAAAATAAAAGGATATCGAACAAACTACTTTTAACTGGAATTCGATAATATACGCTACCGTGTCAATCCTGTCGCCTTCCTTTCCAACCTTTCACATTTTTATGTGGGCCCGCACTCTGCTATTTCAAGTCACAAAGCAGATAACTCTTTCTTGAACAAAAAAAGCAGATAATTTATTTTTCTAAAAATAAATAAATATAAATAGTTTTTTAATATAAAAATGTACATTAGTCTTTATTTCTCTAGAAAAAGTAATCTACGCTTTTATTTTGCTTTATCATGAAACAATATATAAAAGGAGACCGGTTGAACTCGATTATTTAATGACCGATTGATGTCTTTGATTAAAAAACACGTATAATCAAATATGCATGTATTAATTCGTCGAGTATTTTATAATCAATTAATCATGGTGAGAAAAAAAAGAGCAATTTGTTTTATACATGTTTTTGATCAAATGAGGTGTATAGTATTCGAATATGAAAAAGAAGGGAGTAGTTGGATAATGCATACTTAATTTATAAGAACATGAACTTTAGTATAAACTTTACAAACACAATTCACCCTCAAATGATGAAATGATCAAATCTGCTTGGTGCATAATCCAGCCAAAAAGAGGGCAAAAAAGCTCGAACCACGCATAAACATGACCAATACCAAAACACGACAACCTACAAGAATTTAAGTAGTAATGTAGTATTACAAAACCTTTATATACAAGAATACTATGATACATCTTCAATTGTTTTTTATACTGTAAAACTTTTTATTGATAACCAGACGTAATTTTATTCAATATTGACTTTTGAGATGGGTCATAGGATATGTAAATTTATAAATTTTACTATGAAAAAGTAAATTTTAAAGTCGGCCAAATGGTTAGAAAATTGAGATTTTCAAGAATATATGAAGTTTAAAAATCACGTAAAATGAAATACCGGTGTCATCTGTTAGCATAATGAATGAGAATCGTATGAGGTTGATGGACGACTCCATGGCACTGTGGACTTATATGTAGAATTTGGGATTTACTTGTTATCAAAAATAGCATAGATTACATTTTCCTCATATCCAGGACAAAAAGTTATAGAAAGGTTTAAATACGTCACATACCTAATTGTGGACAAATGCAAATTTGGCAAAGTATAAATGTTTTATTTGAATGATAAGAGTATTATCTTTTTAATATTTTATCAGACCAATTATTTTCGTTAGCACATATGAGTCATATAATTTAAGTTATTCTTTTTAGTTTACAAATGTAATAGAGTTCCTTTGTTGTTATTGATTAGCGCCACCAAAATCACGAGAAGGCCCTGTACATCACCGATCTTTAGTTCATTTAAGAACATAAATTATACGTACTTGTTTGTAAAAGCAATACGATACAATGATAGGAAGTGAGGCCCATCAATGAGTATAATAGTATAGTGGTCGGAATCTTCTTAAATTAAGGAAGTGCTGGTTGGAGAAGCAATAATTTCAAGGAGCTATTAAAAAAGGAAAAGGTAAATAATGTCACAATCCCATGTGAGGTTGTTGTGGGTTATAATTTATGAATGCAACTATGCAAAGCATGCATGACCCAATTAAAAGCTCCACACGGTTGACTTTACGCTCCTCATTAACACTTCTCGGACTTTCGGTAAGCCAGTTGCTCTACAGTTTTATTTAAAGATGTCATGTGGAAAGAAATAGCAAATCGTAAATCTAACTTCTTCACTTCAACTTGATTAACAATGGCTTTTGCAAGCTTGAACCGCTCAAAAGTTACATATTTTTCCTTGACTTTAGTATTTTGTCTAGCGGAGAAACATACTTTCTGAAGTAGCGAATCCAAGAATCTTTTCACTTATAGCACTAAGAAGTAATAACTAGGGATGGCGATACGAGTTGTATATAATGTGTCAAAAAAAACGGAATCAGGTAAATACATGGTGCCGAAATACTATATACTCCAACTAATTTCGTAAATTCATGTGCATTGGCGCATTGCCATGATTCATTAAGCATATCCATCCGGCAATTCATAAACTGAGACACTGTAACTACATACTACGCACAAAGACATAAATAGATTAAAAGATATATACATTAATATACCCATACAATGAGAAATTAAAGAAACCGTAGGTATAGTGCAACTGAAACAAAAAGAAACTAAATAAATCACATATTGAAAGTTATAATAGTGCAGTCAGTCAGTCACTCACTAATGATAACTGAAGAAACATGCATATTCACAATCACAAACATATCGAGTGGAGGTTAGACTAGTTACTAGTAGTTGCAATCAAATTATCAAAACCAAAAGAAACTCAGCAGTCTCTGCTGACATTTTGGGCTCATTTAATGGGCTTTTTATTAAAATAATAACGGGGACCTCAAATTAACAATTTGAGCATAGTTCAATGATTTGGGCTATGGTAGTATAGCACGATGGGCTAATCATAGTCATACGGTGCAACTTGCAATGCCCAACTTTGTAGATTACTTTAATAGTTTAGTAGGTTGATTGAATGATTCAACCACTTTTGTTTTCTTAAGTTGTTTTTAGTACAACTCCCCGCTAACAAAAAGTTAAAGAAATTCAAGTGATATAATAAAGGTCACGTAAAAGTTGTTTAAAACTAAAACAAACTAATTTGCTGATATCAATATGCCATGATAAAGCCGTGACGGGATCATGTTTTAAAAGAGGAATCGGGTGAAAAAAGAAAAAATTCAGCTGTAATATATCAGGGACGAAACTACATTGTTGCCGGGTGTAGCACAGGCTACACCCGAATTTAAGTCACGAAGTGCAAACATTTTGTCAAAAACAGTTGTTTTCTGATACGTGCAAGTGCAACAAATTTTTTATGCAAAATCTTTTTGAAAATCTTGAGTCCATGCCTAAATATAATAACATACATTTTTTAAGACCATGCGTAATTAGGAAAGTTTGAAGGTTTTTATAAAAATTAACACTACAAAATATAATTTTGTCAAAGTCTCGAGACACAACGGACACCCTGCGTTACAGAAGATAAGTGCTTTGAAAACGTGTTTATTACTTTATTTAGTTGTTTCTGTTCTCCATAGTCGACACACTGCAATATAAGGGCAGGTTTTGAATTTTGAAAGATAAGAACGCAAAAGAGTAAAGAACTACTGCTACTGCATGCATGGCTTCCACGTGTAGCTTAATGTGTGCCACGTGTATGCATTGACACCTGTGCACTCCAGGTTCTACAGCCTCTTCACAATTCTGTTGACATCAAATAAAGGATTGAAAGGTTAAACTTTACACATCGTACTAAATTTAATTCAAAATAACTGGTTTTTGCAAGTTTTATCATCTTCAAAAATGTCCGACGCAGCACAACATAATCCTGAGACAGCACAACATGATCACACTACTTCGTCAACAGGTTTGTTTCTTGTTTCTTAATAGCTTTTTTGTTTGTTTGTTTATTATTATTATTATTATTATTATTATTATTATTATTATTATTCAATACCATGTATTATGCATGTATGTGTTGTGTTAGCTTAAATAATTGGAACTTAATAAGTGTTACTTAACATATTAAGCGGTACTTAAATAGCATTTTGTTAGTTAGTAAACTGTAGTTGTTTCAACTATAGATGTAATTAATCTGATTATTTGTGCACCTAAGTCCTTAAGATGTGAGCTTCAGTGAATTTACTAGAAATGAGATGATTTGTGCTATAGTTTGACGTTCACCAGGTCAAACGGGTCAAGAATGAAGACGTAGATTTAAATAAAACGGGCCAGGTTTGATGGTTACAAGAGTGTAAGATGACACTTACAACCTCCTTATTGACTGTTTGGTCAACTAGTATTCAAAGTTTTGATGAACATATATTATCTAGAAAATAAAATTAATCAAGCTAGGTTTATCTGTCAACTCCGTGTGGCTCCTTTGGACCGAGTACCCAATGTATCATTTTCCCACATCTGTAACTCTGTAAACTGGATCATTAAAAATCAAGTTTGAGATGTATATATGTTTATTTTTACCAAAAAATACTAATGAGTAGTAATGACTGGTTTATCACATATGTATAATTAACAAAAAATGATCAAAAAAGAAGTGTGCTATCTTTTTGTAGCATTAGGATGCTTAGAATTATCATCTCTTGTCGCAAATCCTTACAACTTCAAAACCTACTCTTTTAGTTTTAGAGATCTACTTTACAGCACCAGAACACCCTTGTAATGCATAAGTAGATGTTCATGGTATTTTCTGCAATACCAACACACGATACCAAATTTATGATGATAATATATCAATGTTTTCAGTGCATCAAGATAATGTTTACTCCGTGAAAGATATTATAATGTGGAGGAGGAAGCGTATGAGTGTTGGAGTGGTAGCAGCTGCCACGCTCTTTTGGGTAGTGATGGAAGTTTACAGGTTCAACTTCCTCACTGTGGCATCTTGGACAGCCATGTTCCTCTTTTCATCACTTTTCGCATGGGCTAATATTTATAGGATCATTTACAAGTAAGCCATCCTTTCACGGTTTCTTCACATACAGATCAAGTCCTTTTTCTGTATTTTTCAATGCATAAAGAAATTGTTGTTAAATCAGCTACGTTTATGCTTGGTAAACTAGTATTCGTGGATTTTGGAATATTCAATATGTTAATTTGTATGAGTTAATTCTCTTGCACTATTTTTCTTAATGATGGATTTAGAGAGGATCCGAGCATGTCAGGGCTAGGGATATCCGAGAGCACAGCTAATGAGATGGTGAAATTGATAAGGGAAACATCAGAAGAGGGATTGAGATGGATGTTTAAGGTTGGTGCTCAAAGTGAGTGGTATGTTTTTGCAGCAACGGTTGTGGGGCTGTGGATACTTTCCAAGATTGGCGAATTAACGGACCTGATTACTCTTGTCTTCATAGGTATTGTTTACTCTCTGCTATATGTACTCACCAAGTGTTAGGTGTACAGTGTGCGTGGTCCACTGATTCATGTGTTGGTGTTGTGTGCAGGGACTGTCGTGGGTATGACGCTGCCCGTGATTTGGCACAAGTACGACTATAAGATAAGGGAGTATGGAAAAAGGCTGCAGATGCAAAGCAAGAGGTTTTACAGCATGATAGATGAGAGGGTTTTGCAGAAAGTAAAGAATAAACTCAATGCCAACTCACCAAGGGTGGAGATCAAGGAGAAGAAAGTTGAATAGAAGTCTCGCTGCAAATATGTATGCATCGAGCCGATATGCAAGTTGTCAATGCTCTATAATAATGTTTCTGTAAATATGCATCTAGCTTTGTATATGGGTTCATATATATCTATTTTCTTTGGGTTACAATTTGTGTGAAATAAGGACGAGTAACCAAGATGGCAAACATATATCATTATTTGATATTTTATGGTTGTAAACTGAATTGAATGTAACTTGTGGTGTTTTCAGTACAACATTCGGTTGCAAAAAAGCATGTGTAGGGAGGATTGTGTCGATGTGCAATAGACTTGCAGATATGTGCAAACTATGTGATGTTGGCGTCATATATTTTACTGAACAGGTCGACTAGTATCAATCTAATTGTTTTAACAAGTCTGCTCACAGATTTGAACATCTAAGAGCAAGAATACTGGCAGTGGTAGACCATCGTTGTTTGCGTCAATATGTTGGTGACCCCGTGATGGAACGGCAAGCAAAGTATTCTTCAAAATATATACTCCGTATAATTCATGTGCTAAGAATGTTGATTGAAACAAATAGCGAATGACATGGTGTGTTTGCATTATCGTAAATGATGTTTGATGCGAATGACTTGGTGTGCTTGCACTATCATATATGATCGATTATGATGTTTAATGCGAATGACATGGTGTGTCTACATTATCGCAAATGATGTTTAATCAAGGGTTAAATTAATCTTGCCTAAAACTTGGTGTCTCTTTTAAACATCTCATCAAACATTGTTGCCTGTTGGCATCATCTCCAAAAGGATTCCTCGCGCCCAGATACAGGGTGGACTTGAGGGGGTTTCGGAAGTTCTGTGAACCATATGGTACTTTGTCACGCAATTTTGATATTTTTTCTTTTTTTTTTAAAAAATAAATATAGTCTCAAAAGTTTCTATTACATGTTTTGTTTAATTATTCTACTGTATTATCGATTTTGTTGGATTGTAAACTTGATTTAGCCCGAGCCCATATGGAAGCTTCTAGAAAGTCGTAGAATGATATGGAAGCTTCTAGAAAGTCGTAGAATAGTATGGAAGCTTCTAGAAAGCCGTAGAATGGTATGGAAGCTTATAGAAAGTCGTAGAATGGTATAGAAGTGTTTAGAAGGTTGTAGTAGATGATACATACTAGAAGTATCTAGTTAGTTGTAGTAAAGTATCTAGTAGGAATTATCTAGAATTAAGATAAGGATGATGATGTGTTAGAATAATCTAGATTACGTAAGAATGTCCATGGAATATCCCGAGTCTAGAACCTTCCATGGACTAGTATAAATAGGTGATGGTGTATGAATTGTAAGTACATGAAGCAAAGCTTAAGCAATAAAAGTTCCTTTGTAAAAGTTCTCTAAGTATTCCTCTCTTCGTAAGCCTAAAAGGCCCTCGTGTTTCCAACAAAGTGGTATCAGAGCTAGAAGATCAAGATGTCAAGTGCAATGAACTTGTTCCAATTTCCTCGTCTTACCAAAGACAACTATGGTAGTTGGTGCATTCGAATGAAGGCGTTACTCGGTTCACATGATGTGTGGGAGATAGTCGAGAAAGGTGTTGAGAAAGTTGATGATGAAGGTTCGTTGAATGCCGCCCAAAGGGTGGAGTTACAAAAGGCAAGAAAGAAGGATCAAAGTGCTCTTACACTCATCTATCAATGTCTTGATGATGCGATGTTCGAGAAAGTTGCAAATGCAACCACTTCTAAGGAAGCGTGGGAGATCCTT
Source organism: Artemisia annua (assembly GCA_014162995.1). Taxonomy (NCBI): domain Eukaryota; kingdom Viridiplantae; phylum Streptophyta; class Magnoliopsida; order Asterales; family Asteraceae; genus Artemisia; species Artemisia annua. The sequence continues at coordinate 11,402 of LBNU01018232.1, read as the reverse complement.
CAAAATGCTTTCAAAGGAATTGATAAGGTGAAAAAGGTACGTCTTCAAACTCTTAGAGGAGAGTTCGAAAAGCTCCAAATGGAGGAATCCGAAACCATTTCGGATTATTTCACTCGTGTCTTAACCATTTCAAATGAAATGAAGAGAAATGGTGACAGCTTGAGCGACACAAGGGTGATAGAAAAGATTCTTCGCTCTTTGCCAACAAGCTTTGATTACATTGTCGTGGCCATAGAGGAGTCAAAAGACATAGACTCTATGACCATTGATCAACTCATGGGATCTTTACAAGCCCATGAAGAGAAGTTGAAGAAAAGAAGGGGGAAAGAACCCTTAGAGCAAGCTTTATATTCAAAGGTCTCTTTCAAAGAAAGAGAAAAGAGCTTTCTACATGGAAAGGAGCAAGGACGAGGACGTGGTACTTTTCGAGGTCGTGGTGGTTTCCAAGGCCGAGGACGAGGAAGAGGAAGAGAAGATGTCAACAAAGAAGATGAAAACCAACGGTCTTCATATCGAAGAGGTCGTGGGAGAGGCTTTCAATCTCAAAGAGGAGGTAAGCCCCATATACAATGTTACAATTGTCGCAAATATGGTCATTATGCAAATGAGTGTGGTAGCTCAAGACAAGTGGAAGAAAAAGCTAATTTTGTGGAAGTAGAAGACAAAGATGAGCTTACCTTGCTAATGGCAAGGCATGACAAACAAGAAGAGAGGATAGAGCCATGGCATATAGATTCCGCTGCGAGTAATCATATGACGGATGAAGAATACTTGTTCGTGGAGATGGAAACAAGTAAAGGTAATGTCACCTTTGGAGATGAATCAAAGGCACCGGTGAAAGGAAAAGGTAAAATACTTATCCGAGCTAAAGATGGAAGTCACCAATATATTTCAGACGTATACAATGTGCCCAATCTTAAAAGTAACATTTTAAGTGTGGGACAACTTTTAGAGAAAAACTACGATATTCATTTCAAAGATCGTAGTGCCACAATAAGAAATCCTGAAGGAAAGCTCGTAGCAAAAGTGCCTATGACTAAAAACCGAATGTTCCTTCTAAACATTCAACATGATGAAGCTAAGTGCTTAAAGAGTTGTTTGAAGGATCATTCATGGCTTTGGCACATGAGGTACGGGCACTTAAACTTTGGTGACTTAAAATTATTATCCTCAAAAGGAATGGTGAAAGGGTTAGATCAAATTGATCATCCCAATCAAGTGTGTGAAGGATGCCTTCTTGGGAAGCATGCCTTCATGTGTATCATTTTTACATCCTTCCTCTTCATAGTCGATACCATGATTCTTTTTGTTGAAATCTTCTGTTCCTCTAGGTGAGAGACGGGCACTTAAACTTTGGTGACTTAAAATTATTATCCTCAAAAGGAATGGTGAAAGGGTTAGATCAAATTGATCATCCCAATCAAGTGTGTGAAGGATGCCTTCTTGGGAAGCATGCTAGGAGTTCGTTCCCGAAAGAAGCGACATCAAGAGCTAAGGAGCCTCTACAACTAATTCACACGGATTTTTGCGGTCCCATTGCTCCACCCTCTCATGGTAAGAATCTTTACTTCATGCTTTTTATTGATGATTTTTCAAGAAAAACTTGGGTATATTTTCTAAAAGAAAAATCCCAAGCTTTTGAAGCTTTTAAAATATTTAAAGCTATGGTTGAAAAGGAGAAAGGTTTAAAAATTAAATCCATGAGATCCGATAGAGGTGGAGAATTTTTATCGAAAGAATTTAACAAATTTTGTAAGGATAATGGGATCCGGAGATTTCTAACGGCTCCTTACTCCCCACAACAAAATGGAGTGGTGGAGAGAAAGAATAGAACCATTCTCAATATGGTCCGAAGTATGTTGAAAAGTAAGAAGATGCCAAAGGAGTTTTGGGCCGAAGCGGTTGACTGTGCGGTATATCTATTGAACCGGTGTCCGTCAAAGAGTTTAGACAACAAGACTCCACAAGAAGCATGGAATGGAATGAAGCCTACTGTCTCTCACCTAAAGGTATTTGGAAGTATAGCGTATGTTCACGTTCCGAGCCAAAGGCGATCCAAGCTTGATGATAGAAGTGAGAAGCATGTATTCGTTGGCTATGACAAGCAGTCGAAAGGTTATAAGCTCTATAATCCAATCACAAGGAAGGTGGTGGTGAGTAGAGACGTGGAGTTCGATGAAAAAGAAGCATGGGATTGGAGCATTAAANTATATTTATTGAACCGGTGTCCATCAAAGAGTTTAGATAACAAGACTCCACAGGAAGCATGGAATGGGATGAAGCCTACCGTCTCTCACCTAAAGGTATTTGGAAGTATAGCGTATGTTCACGTTCCGAGCCAAAGGCGATCCAAGCTTGATGATAGAAGTGAAAAGTATGTGTTCGTTGGCTACGACAAGCAGTCAAAAGGTTATAAGCTCTATAATCCAATCACTGGGAAGGTGGTAGTGAGTAGAGACGTGGAGTTCAATGAAGAAGAAGCATGGGATTGGAGCATTAAGGAAAATGAAAGGTATGACTTTCTTCCTATGACTAACGAAGAAGATACAAGTGAATCAAGTGAAGAAGTACAACAACCTCAAAGTCCAACTCCAACCCAAGACTCACCTTCAAGTTTAAGTGAAGGAGAACCGAAGACAAGAAGTTTGCAGGAGCTCTACGAGGTAACTGACGAGATACCCCTTCTTTGTTTATATTCTGATTGTGAACCATTAGTTTTTAAAGAAGCTATGAAAAGCAAGAAATGGAGACAAGCCATGCACGAGAAGATAAAGTCAGTAGAAAAGAATGATACATGGGAGTTGACGACCCTTTCGAAAAGCCAAAAGGCTATTGGAGCTAAGCGGGTATACAAGGCCAAGAAAAACGCCAAAGGCGAAGTGGAGAAGTACAAGGCAAGGCTTGTGGCTAAAAGGTACAAGAAGAAGCATGGTATTGACTATGAAGAGGAAGGATGTACGAGTGATACATGTGAGGTCCGAAAACCAATTTTCAGATATCTTCACCAAGCCGCTCAACGAGGGAAATTTCTCAAGACTAAGGATGATGCTTGGCATCGGGAAATCAAGTTTAAAGGGGGGTGTTGGATTGTAAACTTGATTTAGCCCGAGCCCATATGGAAGATACTTCTAGAAAGTTGTAGAATGGTATGGAAGCGTCTAGAAAGTCATAGAATGTATGGAAGCTTATAGAAAGTCGTAGAATGGTATAGAAGTGTTTAGAAGGTTGTAGTAGATGATATGTACTAGAGGTTTCTAGCTAGTTGTAGTAAAATATCTAGTAGAAATATCTAGAGAGCCATGGAAAATATCTCGATCTAGAATGTTCCATGGACTAGTATATATAGGTGTTAGTGTAATTCATTTGTACATAAGAAAAAGCTTAAGCAATAAAAGTTCCTTTGTAAAAGTTCTCTAAGTATTCCTCTCTTCGTAAGCCTAAAAGGCCCTCGTGTTTCCAACAAACCCGCCCATCTTGCCTCCTTTACTCCAACGTCTTACTAAAGACTGAAGAAATTGACAAAATTAACGTACAGTCCCACTACTACATGTTGAAGGGGGAAAATATTTCAGCTAATATATGGCCTTTTTCATGATAATCCAGGCTCTCCAAACCCTTAATAGCAACTGTATTAAAAAAGTGTTATTTTTCTGATCTACTCAACTCCAAACACTCCCTAATCAGATTAAAGCATGCACCAACCTCAAACACCCAACTACTTAAATTAGACATGAGTGCTGAATGAGAATACCTGGTGTCCAGCATGCCCGTTATCGACTGCATTTAAGGATGACTTTAGCACCGTACCTTCACATACAATATGCCCGTTTTAAAAATAACAAACACATAGATCGTGATCATAAAAATGAAAATGAACTTGCAGGTACCACGGTATGAGTTTATGACGGTCGAGGGAACTTTGAAAAGTTTGGAGGACTTGTAAAAAATAATCAGAGTTGAAATTATAACACTTGCCTCGATTAGTGTACCCATATCAGTACTGCTTCCATGATAATATTGATAAAATTCAAGGGGTAAGCTTGCTGAATATTCATGTCATCTAGGACTTGGAACTTTAGATCCTTGTTTTTCAGATTCCATATCGGGTGCTGGACATGCACCTTCTTTTGTTTCAGCCTCATTTATTTTTTCTTGACCGACTTTGTCTCCATCTTTCAAATTGCTTTGATCTTCTGAGTTTAAAGCATTTCCACCAGTTTTATTTCGAGATTCGGCAGCTGTTGCAATGGCATCTTTAGCAGCATCTGTGTCAGCTGCAGCCTTTGCCTGGCGCTCCTCTTCCTCAACTGAAGCACGAATTCTTTAGCGAAATTTGTTGTCCTCCCCCGGAGAAAATGGCCCGTGAGATTCATAAAACAAAACCATAGGTAAAGTTGCAATAATGTTGGTACATACTCATTTACAATATTTAACAACTGCTAGTAATTGAGTACTTATGATTACTCTGAACCGGTTCCAACTCCAATTCCCCATTTTCTTCTTCTTTCACTTTCGCAAGGGGCGAAAAGAACTGGAAAAAGAATCAGGAAAAGGGTTAATTGCATATCAATTTGATTCATTGATAAACAAACTCTTTCTGCCATACCTGATGCATTGAGACGAAGACAATTAATAGAAATCCCTAGCATAAAATTTATAGTCAGAGTATGACCAACCAAAGCTACATATGCAAAGCCTGTGAAGATTGTGGCAACTGTCGAAGAGTACTTTTTCAAAATCGTATCTGCATGTCACAAACATTCATTCAGTAAGTAAAGAATACTCACTAACATGGGTGAAAAGCACAATAACGGTTCAATGTAGATTTTGTTGGCCATTGGTACAGAAGGACACTTAATACCTTAAATGTTAGGACTATTAAACATTTCAACCTGAGCCTATGAAGCTCAGGTTTCCCCCCACCATTACTCGCCCATATAGGTGATGTGGACCTAACTTCCTAAGCACTTCTGAAGAGCTTGCTTGCCAGTTGTGATATGTGCTTTTTCCTATAGGCAACAAAATCCCAAACACCCTCTTAACTCTAAGTATAATCAAATTGTAACTGTTGACCATAATAGTTTAGCTAAATTGATGATGGGACGTAAGATTTAAATTTTTTAAAGTTACTTAATATGGTCTATGTTGGAAACATTGGTTTCTGGTTAAGTTTCATCCGAAAAGACTTAAATAGAACCTGGGTTTTATGTTGGCAAACGTGGTCTGCTCATTCATTTGCAAGAAGTGATAAAAATCGGATTAAATTGTTTTTCTTTTGTACTATTTAACGCATGAGAACACTATACAAAGGTTCATCTTACCATCCAGTTTCAAATCGTCTCTTGATCAACTCATTCACAACCTATCAGGTACGTTGATACTTTTTATCCCGCATATAAACAGTTATAGGCACCCTGCAAACAGAGTATTAAAATGTAAAAAATGCATTTTAAACTCTTAATTAAGACAAAAAGTCACTAACCAGCTTATGAAAGAATTTAAAATACAGTTTCAATAATGTACATATTATTTCATAGCAAAACAGCCATTGTGCTTGTAAACGCAAATTGCAGTTCCTGGCCAGACAATATCAATTCATTGCAAAACAACCATCATACTTTTTCACCTTTTGGTCAAAAGAAATTAAAATACAAACCTCAGTGACTGTTATTTTTCACAAAGTATAATGCTCATTTTGTACCTCAGTGACGAATACAATCCATGAAGATTTAAGAAGTGGTAACAACTATGAGTATTATATTTTATACCTCAGATGTAACTCTGGATCCAAAAAGCCATCCTTCTCCACGAGGACTGACTGCCCATGTTTCAATGTCTTCAGGATCACTCCGTATCAGGTCACAAAATGGCCTTCATGGGGGATCTCACAGTTCCGTTTGATAACTCTAATCTGAAAAGTGGGGTTATAAACAAAAGAATGTCACAGAAAACGTGCAGAATTTTGATTAGGCAATAAGGAAAGGATAAGTGAAAAACAATATCATTTCTCAAGACATAATCCGGAAAAATCACTGTTGGATGTATTGATGATAAATAAGTTAATAGGCTAAGCTTGCGGTATAATCATTGACCGCCCTGAATAATCAACCCGTTTACCAAGAAAACAATGACAATAGAACATTAAAAGGGTAAATAGAAATAACTTACATGATATTGATGATGACGGACTCTTTACCGGTAAGAATCACTAATGGTACAAACCAACCATACGCATTGATTTCATACCTAAGTCGTGTTACAGTGTCCCGCCTTTTCTATTCCTCTCTCTCGTTCCCAGCTACATGACCCTACCCAGATGTATCGACCCTCAAACCAACACAAACCGTGACCAGAATCAGAAAAGAAACCAAAAGCGAATGAGAAAACGCTAGCAATTAGGGTTTAAACAAACGAACACCAGCAAAACCCTCCACCGATAATTATCAGAATTAAATCACATTAAGTTTAGGGTTTAATATCACGAACATACAACTAATAAGCAATGACAATACCAGGAAAACAACACAAAATAATAAAAAGAAACTAACAAAACCCAAAAAACGAACCTAACCTTAATCTTCCAAAAACATGAAAAATCAGGATAGAATACGATATTGGTATCGCTTTATACCAAGTGTAATCACCATGCTCCTTTTCTTGCTGGCAGACATCAAAGCCTTTTTTTTTCTAATTCAAGGAACTCAATTTTCAGTAAAGCATCAATGTAACAATAACTCAAAAAACTAATATGTTTGATCACGTCAAAATAACAATGTTTAACACGTTTCAGCACATACCAAAAGTGACTTGTTACCCAACCCACATTTAAATTTTAAAACTCGTATATAAAACACCAAGCGTCTAAATACCTGTTGGAGCTTTTGCACGTGAAAAAGTGATGCAAGCTGTAGAAAAGTGAATCAATTTAGGATGCAGAATCCCCCCACACTTTTCGTGTCAATGTCTAGATTAAGAAGGTTCTCAATGAATTTAAGAACACAAGAAATAATGGCTTCGGAAGCAGTTATTTTCAGATATACACAATGAAGGTACCTTGTGATTGTGATGACCGAGTGCAACAGCCATTTGTCTCGTTTGGTATAATAGGAGAAGCTATTAAGTAACTTAACTTCGAATATTAATCTTTTAATAACCCTAATACATCTTTCAATAACCCTAATACATGAAGAAAAAAAAGGTCGAAGAGAAAGTATAATTTGAATATGTGTAAACACTGCTTGAATAAATATTGAAGATCAATAACGAATTATGAATAGCTAAAAACTTGAAAACCACTGTCACAGTGAATCGAAGAGGATGTTGAAGAGAATTGCAAAACCAAGAAGAGCAGCTGCACCGATCCAATATGAGCTTTCTGACGTTGAGACATCCAGGTTCTTCAGCCCAGCTGAGAAAAAGATGAAATTAGGGTTTTGAGAAAAATTATATTACGAATGAAGTGGGTTTTTTTTACGTGAATGGAGGAGAAAACGTATGAATGGAGTGGGTTTTTTTACGTGAGATTAGGGTTTCTTATGATAAGTTATAGTTTTAATTTTTTTTGGTAAACATTATAGATTTGGCTTTGCAGTATTTAACTCAAAAATTAAGTTGCTCCAGCGGTAAAAATAGTTACTAATGTGTCATAAGATCCTAGGTTCAAATCTTGCTATTAAATTTTTAATCAAAATTAATCCGAATTTAATTAAATTACGAATTTTATAAATTAATAAATACGGGGAAAAAAATGAATACGAAATTGATTATAAAAGTTGTCTATATAAAATTGCTTACATGGTCAGAATGTGATGACATGGCTCATAATGAATTACATGGCAATGACTGGGCAATGAGGTGGCATTATACGTGTAACGCCTCCTGTTTTATATATATATATATATATAATATAGTTAACTCTATATATATATATATATTATATATATATATATATATATATACTAGTATATATAATATATAGTAGTATATATGTTGGTTTTTAAAGGTTAACTCTACTTATGTTGATATCCTTTACTGCTGGCAGACAACTCATACTT
>LBNU01018228.1:141792-157506 GCA_014162995.1 Artemisia annua | reverse complement strand
TCTTAGCAATCAATTTCTTTAGTCAAATACTTTAAGAGGTTTTTATGTATTAAAATACGCTTTGTGCAACTTTAGACCCATATGACGACCCAACCTATTTCTTAAATTCACTTTTCTCCAAAGGTGTCAATATATGTACGTGAGTTAGGGACATTGGATAATGGGTTAAAATGAGTAAATTTTCGTCAAATCAGATATTATACTATAATCTTAGATTCTTAGCAATCAATTTCTTTAGTCAAATACTTTAAGAGGTTTTTATGTATTAAAATACGCTTTGTGCAACTTTAGACCCATATGACGACCCAACCTATTTCTTAAATTCACTTTTCTCCAAAGGTGTCAATATATGTACGTGAGTTAGGGACATTGGATAATGGGTTAAAATGAGTAAATTTTCGTCAAATCAGATATTATACTATAATCTTAGCAATCAATTTCTTTAGTCAAATACTTTAAGAGGTTTTTATGTATTAAAATACGCTGTGTGCAACTTTAGACCCATATGACGACCCATGAAAAACAGTTGTACATGATACAGGTCAGCTGCAATAATCTTCCTGGGAAATCTGACCATTTTACAGGATCCCACGCCAACTGTCTAATATCTGAATTGTGAAATGATTGTTGTTTTGCAGGCTCTCGTACAGTCGGGCAGGCACGATGTGTGATATTTAGGGCAAGGATATACGACAATACTTAGACATATATGCTACTTTTGCAACCAACCTTAGGAGAAACTGCCAACAAAAACAGGCCTTTTCCCATACTGTTCAAACTCTTCAAGAATCGCACGCCTTTTCCAATCTTCATTTTGTAATCTTTCTCAGCAGAACTGTTTGCATCCCTTTCTACTCTAAAAAGATGGAACAACATACAATCAAAACGCTTAACCAACATCATTGGCAAGCTGAGCGCATAAAGGAAATCGGGCCTCCATTGATTTTGCAAAGAAATGAATGTGTAAAAGATAAGTGTGTGTGTGTGTGTGTTTTTAATCTAAAACCGTGTGAAATACAAATGACAAAAACTGAAAATTTTAAAGAGTGAAAAGAAAGAGTCTCAGTGCCTCAAGACTCAAAAAAATAAATAAATAAATAAAATGGTAACTATGATTCTGACCTTTTGGCCGATTAATCCACGGGTTTTGAACCCACTGCGACACAGACTCAAACCAGGCAGAGGCGGAGCCAGTGGGGGGGGCTGGCGGGTGCTCGGCCACCCCCAACCGGCCCAACTAGTCTAGCATGTAGCTTGGTTTCCTGCCCACACTTTATATAAGTCTTCAATCTAGCCCCTGCCAATGCCATATAGAAAGACTCAAAGAAAAAAGAATGGAAAAAAAATACATGGAGATGAAGATGAATGACGATGAAGAAGCTGAAACATAGAGGGAAGAGAAACAAAAAAGCGGCATAACAAAATTGTTGTAGTGTCGTAGAAAACCTATTTTACTTATAAACTTGACTTCTTGGCTTCTTGGAGGCCCAATATAGATATGAAGCCCATAACACATATCAAAACATGTTTTACATGAAAACAAAAAAGGTATACAAGTTTACCCAAAAACAAAAGGTATACAAGTTAGAAGTTAGTGAGTTACTGAAGAAAAACTTGACTGATATAACTAGTAGTTTGAGCAACATAAACGATTAACATATCATGTTTTATTAGATAGTTCCATTCTCATTACCAATTTTAAAATTTAATATAAGGTTGACATGGCCATGAAAGTTTTATATGTGTTTAAAATCAATCAGGTTGAACCATTTAGTAACCAAATTTATGAATTGGGTGTTATCGATAAAAGTATTTACGGTCCCCCTCGACCCAAATTCCTGGCTCCGTCCCTGAAACCAGGTAAAGCCCTCCCTTTTTAGGAGGGTGGCGTGGCTACTTAAGGTTGTTTGCACCTAGCATAAGTTGAACTTGAGACCTCACACATTTTAGTTTGATAGACATGAACTCTTTTGCCACTAGACCACCTTCAAGTGGTTGAGACTCAAAAATAATTATAAGAAGCGTCTCTGCTATCCCATGCAAAAATTTATCACATCATTAAAAAAAAGGTCTTTTAACCAAAAGCAACTTGCCTAAAATAATAATAATAATAATAATAATAATAATAATAATAATAATAATAACAATATTTCTTGCCTAAAGAACTCTTGATAAGGTGAGCTGCACACCTGATGACATTTCTTGCTGGGTTAGCTTATTAGTCTTGCCTCTTTGTCTCCTTAAAACCTTTTGCCCGAGGAGTAATCTAGAGTGTAGGTCTGCTACTAAGCGTCAACGCCAAGAAGAATATATTGCTAATGCCCTTCGATCTTGGGGCACGCTTGGTGGTAGTTTGCAGCTTGTGAAGGAGGTTTTAGCCGAACCCTCCCCATCATGGTCTAATATTGATGAGGATACCTTGGACTTGGATGAGCGTAATGTCAAGCAGTGTAAGAGGAAGATTTGTGATGACCATTATACTGCGGCTGTTAGAGTTCTTTCTTCTTCCGGCGTTGCTCCTTATAATGATGCTACTCTCGAGGACTTAAAAGCTAAGCACCCTTTCAAATCCGCTCCCCTTTTGCCAGATATACCTATTGATCATCATCACCTCAGTGCATCTCCTGCTATGGTACTTGATATGATTAAGAGTTTCCCTCGTGGTACGTCTTGTGGTCGGGATGGTTTGCGTGCCCAACACCTTTTGGATTGTTTTAGTGGTGCTGCCGTGGCTATTTCTGATGAGTTGGTCGGTTCTATCACCCAAGTGGTGAATCTCTTTCTTGTTGGTAAATGCCCCAGGGCGCTGGGTGAGTATGTCGCTAGTGCTCCTCTTACACCACTAGTCAAGCCGGGAGGTGGTATCCGTCCTATTGTTGTGGGGACTGTTTGGAGGCGTTTAGTTTCCAAGGTTAGTGCTACTATGATTGGCCATTCTTTGGATGGTTATTTAAATGACCTACAGTTCGGGGTTGGGGTTTCTGGAGGAGGGGAGGCTATTCTTCATGCCGTAAATCGGTTGATTGAGGACCGTGGAGATGATGTGGGTCTTTCAATGTTGTTGGTAGATTTCAAAAATGCCTTCAATATGGTGGATCGTGAGGTTATGTTACGAGAGGTTCGTCTTCGTTGTCCTGCTATTTCACGTTGGGTGGAATTCTGTTACTCCAGCCCAACTAGATTATATTATGGGGAACATACGTTATGGTCGCACCAAGGCGTGCAGCAAGGTGATCCACTTGGGCCTCTTCTTTTTGCTTTAGTGTTACATCCTTTGGTATGTAAGATTAGAGACTCCTTTAACCTTTCTCTTCAAGCTTGGTATCTGGATGATGGCACTATTATTGGAGATACTTTGGTCGTGGGGAAGGTTTTAGAGCTTATTATGATGGATGGACCTCGTTGTGGTTTACACCTCAATGTTGATAAAACTAAGGTTTTTTGGCCAAAGGAAGACCCCAGAAGCAGGCTCGTGGATGTTTTTCCGCCTAATATTTCTCGACCTTTGCACGGTGTTAAATTATTGGGTGGGCCTGCTAGTGTGGACTTTGAGTTTAGTAGTGAGCTTGTTATGAAAAGGGTTGCTAAAACTAGTGAGCTTATGGATGCTATTGCTAAGCTTAATGATCCTCAGTGTGAGTTGTTACTACTTCGTGCATGTGCTGGTATTTCCAAGTTGTATTTTTCCATGCGCACATGTTCTCCTCGGGTCTTTGAGAGTGCCCAGGTTTCATTTGATGCGTCACTTCGTTCTTCTTTGGAGCGTATTGTCACTGCTTCTGGACCTGGTTTTGGTGATTGGCAGTGGAGACTTGCCACCTTACCCTTTACTTTTGGGGGACTTGGTGTATATTCTGCAGGTGATGTCTTGAACTATGCTTTCCTTGCTTCTAGACTTTAATCTGCTAGCTTACAAACTAAGCTCCTCCGACATTCTGGTATTGTGACTTCTGGGCCTTCTTTTGATGATGCTTTATGTACTTTTAATGCAAAAGTGGATATGGACCTTTTGAGTAACCCAAGTGAGATCGCTGCCCCCAAACTCATGAAGAAATTGGCAGATATACATTTTGCACGGGTTACCCAAACGGTTGAATCCACCTTTCGCCTATCCTCTAGACAGATGGCGCTTTGGAATTCGCAAAAGGAGGACTACACTTCATATTGGCTTAGAGTGGTTCCAATATCTGGTTTAGGACAGACTATGAACGCCATGACTTACCGATGTGTGTTGTGCTATCGGCTAGGTGTTCCCCTATTTTCTGTTCAGATGCCGTGCTCAGCTTGTTCTAAGGTCTTTACTGGGGATATATATGGGGACCATGCTGTTTCTTGTGCGGGTATTATTGGTATTAAACATCGGCATAATGTGGTGCGTGATGTTCTTGTTGACATATGCTCTCGGTCGGGGATTTCGGCACGCAAGGAGGTTGATATTGGGCTTAGTGGGGAAAGGGACAAACCCTTACGTCCAGCTGATATGTTACTTTACTCATGGGATGGTGGGCTTGATGTATGTGTTGATCTGACGGGGTCATCGCCCTTGACGCAAACTGGCATGGTTGATTTTGTGCCGGGTCGTGCGGTGATTGAAGCCGCACAACGTAAACGTGTCAAGTACGAGGCTAAATGCACGGATATGGGATTTGGGTTTCTCCCCTTTTTATTCTCTTCTTTTGGAGAACTTGAGAAGGACGCGGTGGCCTTACTAAAGCGTATCCGAAAATTCTCGGTGACTCAAGATATTGGAGCACGTGCTGCTGCCCATATTTTTAGTAGGATTAGCTTCGCTATAGCTAGAGGAGTGGGGGCTCAGATTGTTTCTCGGCTCCCCACTAATTTCTTGTAAATCCTATGAGTTTCTAATAAAGTGATGTTTATAAAATAACAATAATAATAATAATAATAATAAATCTAAATATGCTATTGCAAACATTAATTTCTTTTTAAAAAAAGAAGGAAAAAATTAAAACCGTCATGCGGAAAAAAATATTTAATAAAGCCGCAATCACTAAATTATTTAAAACACAACGAAAAGCATAAACCTAAAAAAGAAAGCTGGATAAATAACACGGAATATAACAAAACATACATATATCAAACAAGTACAACGAAAAGCCGTAAACCTAAAAAAGTCGGATAAATAGCACAACAATATAACAATAAAATATAAAAAAATACATCACCAAATTACACAGTACCAGAAAATGGCTAACTTCAACGATATGCCGCAACGCGACGGACAAACGCCCATCTCATTGAAATAAAGTACGAGTAAATTTAGAGGAGAAATGACAAAACATTTATTTATTTATCTATTTATTTTTTTATTTTTTATTTTTTTTAAGGAAAAAGGAAAGAAATATTAAAATAATAATATAGTGTCAGGCGGTCTTCACCTTCTCATTTGCATGTTTGCCTTGATGGACTCTCACTCCAATCCAACCACCAACCACCAAACCCCAACTTCTTCATTTCATTTCATTTCCCCTCTTTCCATGGCCGCTCAATTTCTCCTTCACTCCACCAATTTCTCCTCATTTTCTCGGTATAATCTCCTCCTCACTAATCCTAACTACTAATCTCACTCCAATTTGATCACTTATATATAATCGATTGTTGAAACTGTTTATTTATAGATATTAATCGATTGCTACTTTAAATTATTTAATTGCGTTGTAGATTTATAGTTTTTGTATTAGTTTGTTAGATTGCGATTTAGGCTTAACTGATTAACTGTTTTTAGGTTTGTGTATACGAGTAGAAGCGTTTTTTTGTTGTTATTATCGAGGTTACGCGTTTGGCGTTTTTTATTATAACTATGGACGTAAATGTTGGAACGGAAATGTAGTGAACAATTGATAATGTTTACGAGATGATTGCGATTGCGGAAGGTTGAGTGTAGGTATTGAGTAGAAGCATTGGCGTTGTTACGCGTTTGCGTGCTCGTTAAAACGCTGTAACGGAAATGTAGTGAACAAGTGATGATGTTTATGATGTTATGGCTGAATGTTGCTGTGATTTAGGTTAACTGAATTAGTTATGAGATGATTGCGATTGTGAATGGTTGAATGTAGGTATTGTAGGTGGTTTGTGCGTGAGTAGAAGCGTTTTATCGTTATTGTCAAGGTTACGTGTTTTTGTTTTGAATAAATATATGGATGTAGAAGGTGTAATGAAAATGACGGAGATAAATGTTGTATCAGTAACAAATATGTAGTGAACGATGGATTAGTCTGTGCGCATGGTATATAATTCATCGAGTTCCCGAGAGTGAATTAGATTGTAGAAGAAAGTAGTACTTTGAAGCTTGTTGAGCCAGTGTTGTAAAAAGCGGCCTAGGCGGCCGATTAATCGGTGTCTAGTCGCTAGTCAGTCACTTTCTGATGTGTTCTGGAGGCAATCAGCTATATTAGCCAGAATCGGTGAAAGTTGAGTCAACTGTTGAGCCTATTAGGCATACATTGACCAATTGTGAACCTAGCTATAATTTGTAGGCTGTGTTGTGGTTGTTATATTTTGCTAATGCATTAGTCAAGTGCATGTTGTCATGTTGATCTGAAGAACTTTTGTATCTGATTATCGGGATGGCTTTGGATAGGAATCTGGATAGTGTTTATTAGTTTATGATTGATGATTCATGTGAATGAAATTGTGATTTAGGTCAAGTAACATCATGTCGTTGAATATAGGTTTTTAGTCTATTAGTCTATAAGTATATAATCATCGTCATTATTCTCGATGTTACATCTATGTGTATTAAAATTAATCAATTGACATTGTAAGGAAATTGTAGTAAGCCTGTGCATATTAAATATAATTTCACCTAGTTCAAAGCTCTTATTAATAAATTTGATGATCGAAGAAAGTGGTTGCGTGAAGCTTTAGTTAAGTCTTTCAAATTCTAGTGTAGCAGGCATAGATTGACCAATTATGCACCTAGCAATAATGGGCCTCTAATTTTATAACTTCTATATTAAGTCATTAACCACTTTAACCTGAATAGCCATGTCCCCTACTCCATTTTGTAATTCTCTCTGTGCTACGCTATTCTGATATCATCTTTATCTTTCAACGAATCAACGCCCTCTAGTTTGTTTTTGCTCATAATCGTCTTTGTGCTATTAAATTTTATCCATCTTTATTATCCCTTCGATGGCCGCTGACTTGTTTTCCCGTATCTTCCGCTCCCCTTATTATTACAAGTGAGCTTTCTGTCTTCACTCTGAGCCAAATTTCGACTTGAATAGCATTGAATATATTTTCTAATTGTTTGTTTGCAGTGAGTATGGACATCAGCTCTTATATACATGGTTTTCTACATTGGAATGTTACAAATCGTACTGATTTATTTTGTCAAAGACTCAAATCTATAGCCAAAGTATGAAACATGAATGCATGATAATAATTAGCTTGCTCTTTTTATTTTGACAAGATATGATACGAAGATATATAGTTTACCTAGTTTGAGTTGCATAAGAGACTTTATTAGCAGTAGGTCCTCATCAGGGAACTATGAAGTTGGTATTAAGTTATGTGATATTTGCTGTGGAGGCTTATCGTGATTCAAGTAAACTATTATTTATTCTGTGCATGATATATATATGAGAACAACACTTTTAATGGTTTGACACGTTTCCCTTTGTAAGGCTAGTGGTAATAGTGACCAACATCACCACCGCCAACTCAGTGTCACGTCAGCTTCTCTCTCCACAACCAACATCCCCACCAACATAGTGTAATAACACAACCAGCATCACCACCAAAACATACCCCACTTAAACACAAATATACCCCACAAAAACCAAAATATCACACACACACAACTTACACAACTCGGTCGTCTGAATGACCGAGTGCTCCCAAAACTGCAACTTCAACATGTGCATATAGGGTGAGTGTAATAAAGAGAGACGCGTCTTCGGGGTGCCACAGAAGCAAAGCACACGTCTTCAACTTCTTATTACCACTAGTCTAAGGCACTAGTATCAAAATATGATAATAAAAAGTAGTCTTACAGGACCTAAGACATGTATCTTATATAAGTTAATGGACTGAAGTTAGTTAAATTATGTAACTGTGTCATAGGGAATCTGCTGGATCAGAAGAAAGTGCAAAGTTTAGTAAGAAAGGGCAAGAGAATGATGGCTTTTCAACAAATAACTTTTATCAAGGGTTTCTGTTATGGCATCGCATTTCGTCCCAAAAAAGTGTCACGCTAAGTTGGTCTTCATCAAGATCATTGTCATCTATTGCCTCTTTGGGCAGAGATACCATCATTGCTGAGGATTTGCCTTCTGTGAGTATACCACACAGTGATGAAGTGGAATTTAATCGTGTTAATTACCTTGTATGGGTATTGCATGAATCTGCAAGGAGCTTTTCCCTTGCAATCCAGAATCAGCCGTTGGCTACGAGTGGACCTGAGCTTTCAAATGCATGGATTGGAGTAGATGTGCATTTGTGGCATAAACGCATGGCATATCAGGTATTTTGAAAAAAAAGTTCTAATATTCTTCCTGTTTAATGTTCAAAGTAAACTATAAATTAACCTTGATATTGGCCACTTTTGTATGTTCTCTGGCATGTTCTTCTGTTTTGGCTGCAATGAGAAAGCATTATGTTAGAGTTTGAAGATGAACATAGGGGTGTTTACAGTTTAGTTAAATCTCAAAATTACTTGAAACCTTAAACTTAGCCTCATCCGTTGTTTGACCAAAAACTTAAATCTAATCCTAACCTTTCTTCATGATTTTAATTAGATTAATAAACTTGTCACATAAGCCGGAATCATAACTTGATGTTTTATTACAGGTAGCAGTATATGCTTTATTAAAAGCTGCAATCGAGGTGGAGTTGTTTCTTTCTCAAAAGCGTTACAACAGCCCCGTAAGTGAAATGTAAGTACCTATTGGAAGTGGTAGGCTAAAATGAGTCCTTAGACATGTTTTACCTCTCAATGTTACATGTGCAATTGGGAAGCTCTGCTAGCCAGACAGAAAAGTATTATAGGATTGGAAGGGTGGTTTTTACTGCTACATGCCTACATATAAAGAAAATTAGTTGTACAGAGTAAAATATCACTTTGTCAAAAGATGCAAACAATGTGTTCGTGTGGCCTGACAATCATTTTATGCTTCTATCTCAGTCTGTCTGCAAAGGCATTGTTTCTTGGCGAGTTTGTTGAGAATCAGTTGAAGGCCAAGCACCCCAAATTGGTGCAATGGTTTAGAACTGTGGAGCTTCCACGGATAGGCGGATCATTTATCCCACTATTCAAACAGTGGTCTGTGGAATATGCGGGAAGGTATGCAAGTAAAATCAGCATTTTGATTAAATAAACAATCATTTACCCTTCACCGCGATGATCAAATTGCAATGGACATTGCTTCTTGCATGGGAGCAGTCAACAGTTTTGTTATTGAGATGGATAGTATATGCTTAGATAGCAGACATTTAAAGCAAATTTATTCAGTGGTGTTGCAGGAGTCATTCTGGCTATAAGTTGCTGCACTGCAGTGAGAAAGTTAGGATCAGGCCGTATTGCTTGTGCTTTATTTACAGAGTCAATTGATGATATCTTGGTGGAGCTTATGGACTTATCATGTAGCCTTGTGACAGCAGATAAGTTGCATCAGTTGGCGCTTGAGGCAGGATTTGAAGACGAATTTTTATTGCATTTTGGTAAAAAAGTTCTTCCGAATAAGAACATTGAAGATGTGGAATTTTGGATTGGTCTGGTCCAGAAAAAACTTATGTTTGCATTTCACAGAGAAGGCGTGATAACAGGGGAATTGACATTCAGTGATAATGTGAGCATCACAACCTCATCCTTTTTTCTTTTTTTTTTTTTTTTTTTTTTTTTTTCCCTTCCCAGTTTTCTATGGGAAATTATAGCAGAAACATTAACAAGCCTTTCATCCAAGTTTGCTGGGTTAGGCCACTATGAAACAAAACAGAAAAAATAAAACAAAACTTTGGCGAAACCCAAAATTAAACATAAATTAGTAAAATTCTGAAGTACCATTACATGGGACTTAATTTTCCAGAATTCCTTATATCATGTTTGCCTTTGCCTTTACTGTTCTTTGCATTAAAAAGTGATAAGAACAACTGATAAATATACAAATGGGCTATTGCATAAATTGGTCCGGGGAAAACCTTATAAAGGTTGTAAGTTTTTATATACTAGGTCATCAACCTCCAAATATTTCATTTCAAGATAAAGTGACTTGTAACTGGTTAAAGTGGGGCAGCTGATGTGTTGGTAAATTCTGACCATTCTAAAGTTAGTTTAGCGGGTTGACTTGGCTCTAACATGGCCCTGAATAGAGGTTATTTTAGGTGGTTACCTTAGATCATTTATATGCCTAGATGGTGTATTCTGTCATAAATTAGTCGGTTACCCAGAACATGTTAGACTAAGTTGAGTACATTGTTCTGGCATTGTGTGATATGCTAATACCGTATGATCATACAGATTGAAGAGACTACTTTGGCTACTCTTGGGATTTTTGCATTTCTCGGAAGAGAGACAAGATTATTCTTATCAGAAATGAACATAAAAGATCTTGATGAACAGATCAAGGACTTCCTTAGGTAAATTGCTAAATTGGTCAGACACGGGCTTCTAATAAATAAACAGATTTTGAATGCTTTGAGGTTTTCCGAATTGCAGTTACTTGGAGTGTGGTAGCCTGTATATATGTCCTGAATTTAACTCCTTGCCTGAGTATCAGCTCTTTATCGAGGTTTGTAGTTGATTAAAAATGATTTATTTCTTATATAAATTGGACGATGAATCATGCTGATGTACATATATTTGATTGCAGGTCGTTGTTGATGAAATTGGATGGCTTGACTTCTATGCACCACTTAGATCCAAATTTCATCATGATGGAAGAAGATCAAGGCAACATGCTATCCAGGCAGAAAAGGAGATAATTCTATATACTGTTCTTACTGTTTGCTATGATGTTTTCTCCGGATATGCTCACTATAGCAATTCATCTCAACAACCCATGGATAGAAAATTGCTTTCGTTTTTGCTTCGAAGGTAGTTCAAGATTACTTGGATAAACAGATTCTGCTGGTTAATCAATTTCATATTAGCTGTCACGAAACCAGTTATTGAAGAGTAAAATAAAATCACCTTATTACTTCTCCATTTTAACCTAAGTTAGAAGGACTTATATTTCTAGTTCACATGATGCATCTTCTTTTATCAAATGAATCTTGTATTTTGGTCATTAATATTTTGTCGAACACCGAACATCTAAATACTACTAATGTAAAACAACAAAAGCACATCCAAACACTGCTTCCTATGCTTGTTTTGTCTCATCTGATTATTTGATTTTGACTACCAGACTATTCTAATCACACTTCCAATTTACATTTTAAACACCCCCTAACTTGATTTGAATTTATTAAGTTACATCTGCTTTTGTATTGGCAGTCAGACCTTATTATCTTCTTGTCTCGAGGAGTATTGGGCTGCTTACGATAAATCAGGGTAAGTCAGTTTATTTACCATTTCTTTAAACTGGATGCCTGCCTGCATGGCTCAAAGAGGAGTAGCTTATATGTGTAAAATCTTCCGCTTGCAGTGAATCAATGAAGTTTTCAGAGAGAGTTCCTTCCGACTCAACACCATCTGTTCCAACTAATAAAGCGATAACAAGCTCATCTATATTATTGGAAGCTCAGCAAAATCCAGTTGACTTGATGAAAAGGAGAAGTAGTCAGGATGGGTCTACAATTAGGAAGGTATAAGTTCTATTTCTAAGTGCAATCATCGGTCAATACTTGTTTAAGACATTGTACTTTTGTTTGAGAACAGTGAATGTTAGAAACATTGTCTATGCAAAATGTGTATTATACTAATATGTACACAGGCTTCCCTTACCGACTCTCACAAACACAAGTAGTATTGGTGCAAGTAGAGTTGACCCTTCAAAGATTCTATCCTCTCCAAATTTTGAAGGAGGTCTTTGGTTGTTCCGTTTTAACAGTGATTATGCTATATTTATTAATCAGAATCCGATTACCAGTTGTTTTTAAATGTGCTTCTATCGTTAGTTGTAATAATATGAAACAACTTTTACCCAAAAAGACTAAGATTTCTTTGGAATGAGAGTAATAGTCTGAAATTAGATTAAAAGAAGGGGTAAATAGGTAATATTCTTTTATCTTTACGTAATCAGTTTGTTGCAACTAGAATAAAACTGATTATCTAATATAGTTATTTGACTCCTGAGTAATCAGAAGCACATAATTTGTCCACCAAAAAATAAACTAATAATTATCAATTTAAGTCCACACTAGATCCAAACCGCAAATCCAAGCACCCCCTAAGTCTACGTTAATTGGGAGCTTAATAACTTTCTATATGCGGTTCTTACATCCATTTTCATATGTTTGATCTTGTCTCTGTTACTTTTTTTCAGGGCACTAATTTACAGGGTGAGAGGGGAGGTGGAAGTGAAAGAAAACCGTTGTATGAACGCTTCGTGAGAGACTCCACAAAGAAGTTGGTCACTGTTAGTAATGTAAGCATCCAAAAACTATTGTTAACAAGTATTTGCAACATTGTTTTGACATCACTATCATGTAGGACATATGGATGGGCACTCGGTTGCTATTCATAGATGTAAAGGATGCTTTTGGGCTTCTTGTGAAGCAATTGCGTGGCAACAAGATTACAAATAGAGAAAGAGGGAAGATAGATAGAACACTCAACGATCTTGCAAATCTTGTTCCAATCACAATTCTAATGCTAATTCCTGTAAGCATCTAATACAATCTATTCACGAATTGTAGATTCTTTTTTTTAAACCTTTTTTCTTTTTTTTTTTTTTTTTTTTTTTTTTTTTTTTTTTTTTTTTTTTAATACAACTGTTTCCATCTGTGAACAGGTTTCAGCCGTGGGCCACGCAGCAATGCTAGCAGCAATCAAGAAGTACATGCCATCATTGGTACATTTCGTTAACACCATCTAGTCCTCCATCCTCTTTAGTTGCTTATTTAACAAGTGTTTAGAATGGGTGGGTAGGGTTGACGCTAACCTTTTTTATCCCATTTTTCAAGTGAATAATTAGTATATAGAAGGGCTAATTACAAATAATAGGTAACCAACTTTCATATTATATCTGCATCGGGCAAACAATGCATTTTCTGTCACATACTACCGGCGAAAGCTCAAAAACATTGATATAATAAGATAATCTTTCTATTTCCAAAAGAAAAAAAGAAAAGAAAAAACATAATATCATAATTGGTTTTCAAGGCGCGACATCCACACCACGTTATAAAAAAATGTCAACCTGGTCAAAAATTACCGACAAGCCACATTATCATTACGCTAAATCGAAAATTCTTAAAGTTTGTTACCTTAAAGCACACTTTTGAAATTTTGATGGCTTTTCTGGCCTAAAATGAATGGTTACCTAAGTTAGCAATCAAACGAAAGTTAGTAATTTTTTCTGTGCACATAGTACCATATAAATGCAGTCTTCCATTTTTTTGAAACAAAGCAATATAGAATTTTGACTTATGGTTTAAATCTACCATTTTTATCTGTTTTCTTCATGATTTTTTTGTTTACATGGTCCGACAGATACCTTCTCCATATTCATCTAAGCGTCTCAACCTGGTGAAGCAACTTGAAAGAACAAAAAAGATGGAAGTTGAATCATGGGCTGCTGAAGATCTGGGTCGAGCTAGGGAAACTAGTAAAGAAAAGGAAGAAGATAAAAGTTTTACAGTGACAATGCCATAGTAACAGAAGGTGATGGTAATTTGTAAATAGGATGTACAATCAATTTAGATGTTACATGAGTTCATGTGCAACTCAACATGTTGTTAATCTCCTACAGATTTAGTTGTGAGGTCTCATAGTTGCAAAGGAAATGTTTCCTATATATCTTCGGCTTATTTTGTTACTTGAATAGACATTTGTAAAAAAGTTAAATTGTCTTTTTTAACAAACAAGCTTCGGAAAGACTTAAGCTGTTATCTGTTTTCACCTTTTATGTTTGACTTGTTACAGATCATTTTGTCTGAAAAACTGCGATATTATTAGAAGAGTTCACTTTTTTCCTTTATTAGCCCAAGTCCAATTTGGATTTTCATATTACAGTCTTACAGTCATTAGATGATATTCCAGAGATTGGTTTTGGTCCATAGGGTTTTCTGAGATCATGGAGTGAGAATTCTTTTCCTGTGGCGGGAAAACATCATAACATTATACAGTTGGTATTTTGATGCGTGTTTTAATGGTGATTATGCTATATAGTATATAGTTGGAAACAAAAGTATGCTGTCACGTAAAAGGGGTGTTTGGTTGGTAACTAGAAATTATTATGGGTGTAGGTTTACTATTGCGGTGGAATTGGAATGCGTTTGTACCCCGGTCCCTTTATCTGCTTCAGGTATGCCTATTGGGACTGTCATCTTATATTTTCCAGCTGTCCTTAACCAAAGGAAAGGTAATGCAATATTTTTTTAAAATTATACCTAAAAAATTGGAATTTAGGACATCTTATGCCTATATTGACAGCGATTTCTAAATGATAAATCACATTTTAATCTGCAGATACCCATAACCAGTCACTTGCGAACCTGTTGCTGAAATCTGAAATAACCATCGTGAGTTATGTTTTAGGTAAGTGAATCAATTGTTCACTAAAGTATCATTTTGCACATCACAACACTGTTGAAATAATCAAACAAGACTGTAAAAAGAATCTGAAAAAACAGAATAAATGGTTCATGCACAAATCACATCCCACTTGATAGAGGAACTCCCGCAATAATTTTCAACATTTTGACCAAATGTAATGAGAAATAAAACCAATCATTTTATCTTATATATCCACCGTTATCTAGTTATCTTACTTTTTGTAGTAGTATGTCATGCTTAGCTGTGAGATTCAAAATTCCTGTTTAAAGCCATGAGGTTGGCGAGACTTTTGCTCAGATTTACACGGCATAACCGAGGTGTCCCCATGACTGTTTCCAATATTTTCTCCGCCCACCCGCAAAATATATACCAAGTGAGGTTTAAACCTTAGATCTCTTACGAGGACATCAAAGTGTCAACACCTTGGTAGTGGTTTGATTAATGCCATATACTTAGGGATGGCAAAAAAATCCGTACCCGATGGGGAACCCGATCCCCAAACCCGAGTTGACTGGGGAATCCCCGAGTTGACCGGGGATGGGGATGGGGACGGGGAATCCCCGAATTATAAAACAGGGGATGGAGCGGGGATGGGGATAGCATAAATCCCCGACCCCGAACCCGAACCCGAACTTTTTAATGTACAAATATGTATAAATTATATGTATATTAATACTAAATGTACTTGTATATGTATATGGTAGTGAGTATTGACAAATATTATACTCAAAGTATATTAGTATGTGTATGTGACAATTAATGGATTAAAATCATCAAATATTTTAAAAAGTTAAAGCACTAACTACGTATTATCCAACCAATATTTTGTCCGAAAACACTCATTCGATGCACTCTATTTTCATATTATATGTGATGTTCCAATATATACAATGTTTCAAAGTTGAATGACGTTTTAATTAATCCAACTATGTACAATGTACGCTTTTTGAGACATTTTATGGGTCAATTCTTTATATTTTTGATTACTTTTGTCATTTTTATGCTTAATTCATAAGGGCCGAAAATCCCCG
>LBNU01018228.1:131085-141688 GCA_014162995.1 Artemisia annua | reverse complement strand
TTAGTATGTGTATGTGACAATTAATGGATCAAAATCATCAAATATTTTAAAAAGTTAAAGCACTAACTACGTATTATCCAACCAATATTTTGTCCGAAAACACTCATTCGATGCACTCTATTTTCATATTATATGTGATGTTCCAATATATACAATGTTTCAAAGTTGAATGACGTTTTAATTAATCCAACTATGTACAATGTACGCTTTTTGAGACATTTTATGGGTCAATTCTTTATATTTTTGATTACTTTTGTCATTTTTATGCTTAATTCATAAGGGTCGAAAATCCCCGTGGGGATCCCCGATCCCCGATGGGGATGGGGATGGGGATGCAAAACGATTCCCCGATGGGGATGGAGGCGGGGATGGGGATGGGAGTGAGAAATGGGGATGGGGATGGTAAATACAATCCCCGATATTCCCCGCCCCGTTGCCATCCCTACATATACTAACTTAACTTCTAGAAAAAATTACATGTTTCGTCCGTGTGGTTTATTTCAAAATCACACCCACCGTCGCTATTCGATTTTAGTTACATCATTGATACCTAATTTTCAAACTAATTGCATTGATGGTCTCTATTTAATAAATAGAGATCAAATGTGTAATAATCTTTAATTTTTTTTTATTACACGGATAGCCAATATCTTTGTTACATGGATAGTCTCTATTTTTCAGAATAAGGACTATCAATGAAAATAGTTTGAAAAATAAAGATGATCTATGTAAATAAGATCGAATGAAGAGACGACTAGTTTGATTTTAGAAAATCCATAGGAATGAAATATGTAATTTTTTCTAACTTCTATAAAAGAAGTACATCACTATAAATCCATAAGAGTGACCGGTGAAGGGACGAATAACATTTATTGGTGTAACACCTGAGCGCCATCTCAACAACTTTTCAATAACACCCCAATAACTAAAACACCATCCCTAGCAAAACAACCACTAGCTGTTATTGGTGCATTTGGGTTTCAAAAAAACCCCACTAAAAATACCTACTCACAAAACAAAACAAAAATAAAAGAATACCAATAACGATCCATCGGTGGACCAACGAAGGACGAATGGCACCGCTGCCTGTGCAGCCATTGTTGCATTTTTTAGGCTGGCGGACGAACCGCTGTTGCACTGAGCTCTCTAAGGGTATCTTTTTACACCATGAAAGAGATTTTTTTAGATATTGGGTGTGTTTGGGAGAGGGCTTATTAGGGCTTAGGGGGGTTTAAAATTTTAAAGTAAGCCGGCTTGTATAATAAGTCTCGTTTGGCGTTGAGGCTTATGGAGGCTTTTAAAACTATAAGCCCTAGCACAATAAAAGGGGCTAAAAATTGTAGGCCGGGGCTTTTAAACTATTAATTATTTATTTACTCACAAAAATATAAAACATATACTATACGTTTATTTAGTTATGTCCTTTTAGTAATTTAGTAATAATAAACTCAAGCCTAAACTAATTTTCCAAACAAGTTTATGAAAATACAAATTTCAGTTTCGGCTTATAATATAAGCATTAGTCTTAGCCCTAGCCCTAGCCCCGGCTCTAGTATTTTCGCCAAACATACCCATTAAATCTACTTTTTCCCTATAAAATTGGTACCGTACTACTGTTTATGATGTTTGATCGCAGATTGGCAGGGGTCAAATAGACATGGTAATCACAGGCATTGATTAATAATACAGTCATACAGATAGCCCCACCCACACAGTAAAAAGAACCAAACAAAAAGGCCCAATAAAGCAAATAGGCCCACCAATAATCCACTATCCTATCTATAATTGCATTGTTTCCACCAACTTCACTCATCTTTCGATATCGAACTTAAAAAGCTTGAACCAAAACATATAAACATAAACAAACAAAAACCAAACTCCATTAATGTTTCATAAATAACAATAAGATAGAAAAAAGAAAGAAAAACAAAAAAGTTGCTTTTCTTCCTTTATTACAATGACAAATTGGTTTGGTTTACATCACAAACTAAATCAATTAAAAATCGCTTGAGAGGGGAGCATGTTCATGGTTCATGAACACATTGGGGTAGACAATTCCGGCTAAGCCACCACCGATAAGTGGTCCCACCCAGTAGATCCAGTGGCCAGAGAAATCACCGCTGGCCACAGCTGGACCGAAAGATCGGGCTGGGTTCATTGATCCACCAGAGAATGGGCCGGCAGCCAAAATGTTGGCACCAACAATGAACCCAATAGCGATGGGTGCGATTGTGCCCAATGCGCCCTTCTTGGGGTCACATGCGGTGGCGTAAACTGTGTACACCAAAGCAAATGTGATGATGATTTCCATGACAACTCCTTGGATAGCTCCAACTCCAGCAGCAACTCCGTGTGTGGGCACAGCCTAAAAAGATACACTTTGTATAAGTATATTATGTAATAATCTATTCTTAAATAATATGATAGTGCATTTATTAACAAACGTTACTAAACTTTGCGTTTTAACAAAAATGTTCATAATATATTTTTAATTTAACTTTTTGGCTTACCAATCCTCCGGTGACGTAGCTAAGAAGGTAGCAAGCAACAATGGATCCAAGACATTGAGCAATCCAGTAAAAGATACCGGTTAGGACAGTGATTTGACCACCAACAGCCAATCCAAAGGTGACAGCTGGGTTGACGTGGCCACCAGAGATGTTGGCACCAATGGACACTGCAACAAAGAGTGCAAGTGCATGGGCAACAGCCACAGCCACCAAACCAGGTGGGTCAAGTGCTGCATCTGTTGTCAACTTAGCTGCAAAAAAATAGACCAAATTTACGTGAGCAAATAAACTTGCATGGGAAAATAATACTAGTAATTTCTTAATATTTCTGACTCTGGTTTATAAATGACCAGGTGTATGAATAATGTGCTAACCAAACAAGACATGTAACATATACGGAGTAATTTTCAAACCATATTTATTTTACTAGTAGATATTTCAGGACTTTTACGTAGCAAAATTCGGGAACCCCCTTAAGTTTGTCCTACATTTTAGTAGGACTCTTGTTAACAACCAAATTACTTATGACTAGTGACTAGTTATGAGCAAAAACGTATATACGGCCTTTTTTTTCTTGGGAAACATAAATGTAGGTATTTTTATAAAACTAGCTAGCAGTAGTTGCAAACAGTTACGTACCATAAGCGATAGCTGAACCGACACCAGCGAAGACGAAGAGGAGGGTGGAGATGAATTCAGCAATGTAGGCTTTGATGGAGCCGAAGCTAAAAGAGTCATCAAAACGACCGAAGGCAATTCCAGGCATTTTCTTTAAATTAATAGAGAAAATAGGGAGTGATAAAGAGATGAGGAGAATTGGGAGTGGGTGGTTTACAAATGACACTAAAGCCCCTTTATATAATGAAAATTTTCAATTATAATATTGTGAATAGTATTGTAAACAATTGATAAGGCCAAAATATGTGTATTTTTAATTTTGAAAATGCTGAGTTAAGAAAAGTTTGGTGTCATAATCAATGTCATTGATTATCTTGAACAATAATTGTCTCTAAACTATAAATAAACTTTTATTAAAAAGATATGAACTATCACATTGTCATAAATCAAATTAGTGAGTGTTTTCTATATAATACTAGGGTACCCGCGCATTGCGGCGGCGGATACTCTAAAATAAATGTTAATGACATTAAAAGGCAAAAGTGATAGCTAAGGAGTTAGAAAATGTGTTTTAATTACTTGTACTTTTGGCTTAAGAACTTGTAATGCTGAATTTTAAGTATTTCTTTTTTTAGAAGACTTAAATGCTTTATAAGATAGTATGATTTGTCCATTGTTTTCCTACATTTTAGGAAGGAAGATGAAATAGATGATGAGGTAAGAAACATTGGGTTTGTCTTGATAATAAACTATGATCTATGAACTAAGGAGTAACTATTTTCACAAATTTGGTTCTTGAGGATTGAGGGCCGGGAGATTTAATTAAACTTGTTCAACAAAAGTTGACGAATAGACGTATTAAAAGTCTATATATTGTTAGATCACATAGTTCTCCGTAGGTATAACTTTATTGATGATCATTATTTATAATGGTAAAATCCTAATTTTCAAAACCCACAAACCGGGCTTGGGTATAAATGCATAATTATCCACTAATATATATAACAACTCAAGCAAGAACAAAAATATCGTTTAAAGAAATTTTTACATCTGTAGAACAAATTATTCAACACAATGGATTGAAGACGAAGATATTGGTGCATAGTTAAACTTTTCTCGTGTTAGGCGAGAAGAACTTAGTTTTGAAGGAGTTGAGAATTGAAGATGGTGTGGAAAGTGATTATGCTGTGAACTGAAATCAGATGAGTTAATGTAAGAAGGTTAAAGGTATAAATAAGGAAGTCAAGTTATAAAAACCTACACGAGCCCTAGTTCTTATTTAGGGGTGAACCTAGGGGGTTCCGAGGGTTCATGGAATCCCGATGAATATTTGTCGCCTAGTGTAAATTTTTGTTAAAAATCCTAAATTTTTTTTAAATGAACTTGGTCTCGAAGTTATGTGTCACATAAACACATATCTTGTTTACTAGAAATTGTACATTTTATTATTTATTTATTTTCTTTTTATTATTATTTTTTTAATTTCTTTTATACTCATAAAAAAAATTGTGCACCTGGTGAATTACTATCCTTGGTCCGCCCCTGTTCTTATACATGAATCATTTGAGGTTATTTCCACGATGGTTCAGTATTCTAATCGGTTGGGGCAAATTGAGGTCCGATTGTCATCAACAGCCAGAGTTTTCTATTGCCATATTTGCATGCTCCGTGCACAGTATAGACAAAGATGCTAGAACTTGTGCTTCTGGTTTATCGAATTGCTTTGTGTAAATTTGGTAACCTTCTCCAAATACAAATATTTGTGGAGTGTTCTTCATAGATGGCGCAAACTGTTTGATGTGCGTATTCTTTAATTGTTCCTGGTACGCTCATGAGGTTCAAATAATGAAGAATATGCCTTGATTTGTATAGTCTCCTCAAGAATATGCTTTTGCTTTGCATCAAGATTACTAATATGGTTCATTGATTCTCAAATCTTAGGCTGTGTTTGATTTCTTAAAAAAAATCTCTTAATACCTTTTAATGGTCTATAAATCTGAATCGTTAACAACATTATTTGATTCAGATTCAGAGTTTTTTTTGTCACAGATTTAGATTCAGTTTTGTAAATCAGATTAGGACTCAGAGCCTCTTAATAAACAAACACCACCTTAATATTTAGATTGTAAGTTGGCTTGTTATCATGCTTGAGATCATTCAGTTCGTTTCATAGCGTAGATTCCTACTTCATCCAAAAATACCTATTTTCACAAAATTAAGAACCGTTTATTAGAGCCTTTGGCATAAACAGTTGCGCACACTTGCACGACTACTCGACTTGTTACACATTATAGTGATAAATTAAATTATCTTCATCATTAAGTTATTAATCTAAAATTTGTATAAAATTAATCAAAAGAACATTAAATGCTTGTATATACATGAATACATCTAGATTTAAATTAATTATATTTATTTGATATTTTAGATTATCCATCACACCCCAAAATGTTTTCTATATCTGCAAAAGAATAACGATTAATGTAGTTTATTTATAACTAATAATAGGCTAACTAATACTTAAATATATTTAACAACATATAGATATGATATGATGAGTTAGGATCAAATGAGAAGAAAAACTAAAATGAGAAGGATGAGAAGAAACCACAACCACACATTTGAGATGCACCTACAAAAATAGATGCATCTCCCCTTAAATTTCTCCCTCTTATTTGAATTGTGTGGTTGGAAACTTTTCTCACTCTTCTCATTTTATTTTTTCTTCTTACTAGATCCATTCCCATGATATGATAGATAATTGTGTTTTTATATATTAAAAAGTTGGATATAGAATTTTGAAGATAGAAAGGAATATAATGTTGTCTATGCAAATATATATGTGGGGTGGAATCCTGGCTGTCAATAACATGCTTCTTGTGGAAGTGTCTAGACTTGATTATATATTTTACGATACATCATACGTCTTGTTATGTTTGTCGTTTCAATCTCCCAATGGATATACTCCATCATCATCACTCCTACTCCCACACAATAAGATGAATATACATTATGCATATGAGATATATATGGCTGGGAAGGCTTCAATGTGTGCTAAATTTTGTGCTAAATCGATCTATATGTCTATGAAGAAATGGATTTTTACTATTAACAAAATGTCGCCAAACAGTTTAAGGCATAAAATTAAACTAACTTTACGTCCTTCAATTATTTCTCAGACATTATACAATTCAATATGTCGTTCTAACTTGAATTTTTTTGTAAAAAAAATACATTCTTTGATTAGGGTATATTGTTTGATAGTCTCAGGTACTGAGTATATTTTCTATTTTGAACGGCTCAAGTAATACTATTAATATACGACTACGAGGAAAACAAAGAGTAATGTGAATTTTGAAGTAGACCTTATAAATTGTTGCTTAAGATTGGACAGTTCAAAATGAAAAGCATCCTATGAATTTTGGATGAATGAGTATAAGCAACATAGGTTTTGTTTGGAAAATGTTATTTCCGCCTACAAATTATTCCTACTTATCATCTTAGTCACAGAATTCTGACAAGTGTCAGAATTGACTGTTTGAATGCAGAAAGAGAATGAGTGAAAAAAAAATATATATAATATTGTTATGTGTGTAAGAGGATTAGTAGGAAGATATTGTAAAAGGCTTTAGCAATGCTCGGTTTTGTTCTCATATAAAACATCATGACATTTAGTTGATTATAAGAAAGAAAAATAAAAATAAGAAGTATGTGAAGTAATCACAATGATACATTTTACATGCACTTACAAAATGAATGTATATTTCTTCAAATTTTCTTTCTTAATTTGTAACGTGTGGATTAAATTACTTCCCACCTTTTTTATTTTAATTATTTTTTCATTTAATCCCATCCCGTGCTAGATTTTACAATTTAATTTGATTTTCCTCTAGTTTTTGGATAACTTTCAGAACCATATTTTTGCGAGTCAATAATAATCTTGTCTAATCAAGGTCTATAATAGACTGTTCTTTTTGTAAACAAATTTACATATTTATATTACATTTCATCCATATTCTAAACTAAGAGAATCTGTCACTTAAATGTAGATGACTCACCATAGCAATCATGAAGTAGCTCAAGGCATAGTGAAATTGTCTCTTTACTCCATAAAGTACATACTATTTTATCAAGCGTAACTATCTATTGCTAGCTTTTTGTGAGAAAAACATGACACTATGCTCAAATAAATCTAATAAATTCTATTCGATGTTGTTTTTACTGAAATTTCAATAAGTTATAAGAACAATCGGAAATATTATATCTTCCGCCTCAAAATTATTGTCATGAGACAAAAAACCATAAAGTTGAATAAAAGTGAGATTATTACACACTTCAATCAATCAAATTTCAACTCTACTCAATAAAATATATTTTTTATTGGTTCAAATAAAAGTTAGACAATTATCTTGAAAAATCTCAAAATGAAAATGTGGAGTATAATTTTAAGACGATAAAATACATTTTTTTCTAACGTCAATGGGCCTATTTGAAAAAAAACTATGATTGATTAAAGTTGGCGAGAGGAAAACATAATGAACAACTTTGGGCCACAAAGTGCACCGACCATCTTTTAAAGAAATGATTAGAGACGTTTTGGTTGGTATGGTCATCTTTNCGTATTGGAATTATATAGTTGTTCATGATTCTTAATAAGCAAATAAATGTACAGAGTTATAGATCTAGATTTACAAAATATACTGTACGATGAGTCGATGACAATTGTTTTTAGTTCTGAATATAGTAAAATAAAAAGTGTTGTTAAAAAAAAAATAAAAAAATAAAAAGAAAATTAAAAATAAAAATAAAAATAAACAAATCTTATTTAGGGTATTCAACTATTTAGGGTATTCAACTGAACAATAAACCAAATCAAGAATCTGTTCAAAATTTTTTGAAACTGACAACGAAATGACAAAAAACAATCTAAAATTCTAAATTCCAGTTCATTTTTTGATCTTATTGGCCCAAAATAATTTTAGACCACTCGATAAGATAAGGTTTATTTGAAGCAAAGCTAGCAAATAGCTATTCGTGAAAAGGCATATTTTGTGGCTCTTGTCAAAATTCANTTATTTGTCTTGATTTCATGATTTTCATCCTTTGGGACTGTTTGAGTCAGGGGTTGTTTACTAAATTAAGTAGTTTGTAGATATTTTTAAATTAGTCACTTTAGTGAGAAAAAGATTTTCTTAGACCTCCCCATTAAGATGAAAAAATTGTTTTAGTCCATTCATTAAGTAAAAAATAAAAACCCCTAGCCCTTTTGAAAAGCTTCAAAGGCATATCTATGGGTTCTAGGGAGGGATCGGCGAAGAGGATAGGCGTCGGCATTGGTCAGCCTTGCCATAGTGGGCGGCTTGGCGTGTTTGCATGATGGTCAGCTTTAGGAATTCCGCAAAGGCAACCCGATCCCCTTTTGTCTTTCCTATTTTTCTTTTGCTTTTTGAAAAGAAAGTTGAGGTGGGAAGTGACAACTACAGTATCTTATAGGAACGAAGCCACTCGATCATAGTATATGTGTGCGAGAAATATAGATTTTAGTGGAAAAAGTGTGTAGTATGAATAATGAACCATATGGTATCCCTCTTGTCACTAGAATGCTCAATCCTTTTAGAAGACGTCAAATGCCAACGGCTGTTTTTCTAACCGCCGCTTAATACCACCTGACAAATCAGAAGTATGGTGCAAGAATGCAATCTGGGGCACATTTTACGTTTGGAGTGACACGTTGCGCATGTGGGGTTGGTTATATATGTCAAGTTAGTGATGACAAGATGTACGCATTTGGTCGATCAGGCTGGATTACGGGCCAAATGGATCACAGTTCATATAGGTCATATTCGAGAATGAGACGGGTTAAATGCGTCAGATCGCCGTTTAGCTTGTTTTTTCAATCAACGCCGTTTAACTTATTGATTTGCATAATTTTAATTCTTACAGTAATAATTAGTAACAACTCTTATTTACTTCTTATTAAAAAGGTGTCTTTAAAGGCGATACTAATACAACGTTGACCTCAACACATAAAGTCAACACTGTGCAGCAATCAACAGAAGCAACACAGTCAAAGCCAAGTAAGTACTCTTACAAAATATCTTCTTCAACACAAGGCTAAAGTGGATTCCAAGAGAGTATGATATGTACTCGTATATATTTATGTTAGCTGTTTGTTAGTCGAGATAATAGAATTCGCAATCCACATGTCCCAAATGCAGCTCACTTTACTATGTATACTGATTTCATTCAAATGTTGCATTTAAGACTTTAGCCATTGTCACATACAGCCAATATACATTTAGCTTTTTCTTAATTTCAAGTTTTTATAATTTATATATCATGCATTAGTTTCGACTTTTCTATTAAACCAAATTTTGAAATGAATTATGAGTTATGACATGTATTCTCTATGGCTTGAAAGGCACTTGTAAAGTTGTAATACATATTATATGCCACTTCTCTAGTTATACTTGAGGTCACAAACTGACAAAAGGCTAACTCAGTTCTTAATTCCAAGAGAGTGTGTAAGTTTGTGACCTTTCTTGCCTCAAACGTGGTGTCGGATCCACCCACATTCTGCCATACTCACGGAGTGTAAACTTTTGATCTTTTAGAATTATGTTATGCAAAATAATGCAGGTATACATGATTCGCCGGATCTTGACAATTTCCAATGCACGTGCCGGTTGTTGTAGTATACCCCAACGTCCTTGAAGCACACCAAAAGCACGTTCGACATCCTTTCGTGCACTTTCTTGCTTCCTTTTAAAATAACTATGTTTCTCGTCAGTCGTTGCCGAGAAGGATTTGACGAAAGTTGACCACTGTGGGTAAATTCCGTCAGCTAAGTAATACTCCTGTTCATACCTTCTTCCATTTACCATATAAGGTGCCCTTGGGGATTCGTTAGCAAGAATGTCGTCGAACAAGTTAGAGTTATCTAAAACATTAANGTTCGACATCCTTTCGTGCACTTTCTTGCTTCCTTTTAAAATAACTATGTTTCTCGTCAGTCGTTGCCGAGAAGGATTTGACGAAAGTTGACCACTGTGGGTAAATTCCGTCAGCTAAGTAATACTCCTGTTCATACCTTCTTCCATTTACCATATAAGGTGCCCTTGGGGATTCGTTAGCAAGAATGTCGTCGAACAAGTTAGAGTTATCTAAAACATTAATATCATTATTTGCTCCTGCTATACCAAAAAATGCATGCCAAATCCACAAATCTTGTGAAGCAACAGCTTCAAGCATTATTGTTGGATATCTCTTATCACCCCTACCAAATTGCCCCTGCCAAGCCACCGGACAATTTTTCCACGCCCAATGCATGCAATCAATGCTACCAAGCATACCCGGAAAACCATGTTCACGCTCATGCATTTCGTAAATACGTTGAATGTCGGACCATGTTGGTATTCTTAAAAACTCATTCATAAACAAATCCATAACACACATGTTAAAATTATCAAGACAAA
>LBNU01018228.1:102445-119959 GCA_014162995.1 Artemisia annua | reverse complement strand
TTTTTTATTTTACATATGGTATATCCTTATTATTCTCTCTTTCTCAGAAACTTGATTTTACTCAAATTATGCATAGATTGGAAACTCGATAAGATACAATTTTATGTTTTTCTAACTTTCCATCTTGTTACTATAAAGCTAAACAAATAGTTTGTCAATTGTTCCAATATATGTGATGGTGGATTCATGCTATACAAACCGACCAAAGATCCAACACAACATTTACAACCAAATGACCAACAGAAATAATACATTTGGTCAACTGATGGATGCTTATTCAAATAATTGTAGGTCTCGTGTTCAAATTTAATGTACTAAGGGAGCCCAAACATGAGGCTCAAAAAATAAGTTTTTTTTAATATGCCTCAAAACCATCATGCATGGACCAAAAGGAGCCCAAAGATAAAGCCCAAAAAAAACTATTTTTAATTAGCCATCTAGCTAATTAGTATATATAGAGAACGAGGTGGGCGTCGGTCCGCCGCGTTGCGGCGGGTCGTTGGTTTATGCCGTTGATCATTTCACGGTATTTGCACTTAATAAAATTTCAAAATATGTTCGCTATGGCTCAGCATATTATGATGCTTCTTAATTTCTATGAAAAAGATGAAACTTTCACAAATACAACAAATAACAGATGATATAAAACTACATAGCTGTTGTGAAATAATTATCTATAGTTCCTGCATCGCCATTCAACTTTGTCCCTAGGATTCAAAGTAATCATGCAATGGCCACAACTTACATGCAGTGGTACAACTATTTAGCAGATAACTCGGTCGACGTAGGAAAGGGTAAATAGATCAA
The DNA here is from genome assembly GCA_014162995.1 of Artemisia annua. Classification (NCBI taxonomy): domain Eukaryota; kingdom Viridiplantae; phylum Streptophyta; class Magnoliopsida; order Asterales; family Asteraceae; genus Artemisia; species Artemisia annua. The sequence goes on along the minus strand of LBNU01018228.1, from coordinate 119,152 downwards.
AACCTATTTTTCAGATTGATGCTTTTCGTCCTGCCCCTTAATAAGCTGTTCGTGGGAAACCGCAGCCTTGCTGTACCCTTCTGTAAGTTCAGCAACATGCGTTGCAAAAATGTTAGCCGGAACCGATTTTGAAGATGTCGGTTTTGTGCTATTAGAAAATATCCTTTTATTGGCAGAACGCAAAGAACCCACTGGTACTGCTTGAAGCTCCTTTTCGTCCATTGCTATGAGACAACATAAAAATATTAACTACTGGAAAGCCATTTATTTGAAAGATAGGTAACAAAAGTTGATATAAAAAGACTTACTCTTTCGGATACAATATTACAATGAGCTTAACACTGTCATTCTGAATGAAACATTGCAATTTCTTTGGTCTATTTCCATCATGGATCTGCAGGCAATTGTCATCAGCATGTGCAGTAACTCCAGGCCTATTATTACATGAACAACAAATGCCGGCAAATAGCGAATTTCAAACATATATGTAAATGTTCAATGCACATACAACAATCTAAAAGCGAATATCAAAACCGTTTTTTTTACCTTTGACGTTAACATCAACTAAAGAAGCCTCCGAACAGTCTGCATAATTCTGTGTAGAAGCGTTTCACTGCGTAACTACGGACACCCCTCCATCCTTGATAACTACACATTCGAACTCCCACCACCTCATTTTGATGGCTTGGGCACAGAAGAAGCTAAATGGTTTGTAATTGTAGCAAGATTTGGATTCTTCACACTTTCCGGTTAATAAAGGAGACGAATTTCCAGTCACCTGTGTCATAAAAGCAAATACAAACACTTAAATCGTTTTATTCTTAAGATAAACAAAACGCAAGGAAACGGCGTCGTTTCAAATGATCTGTTAGATTTATAGCAATAAAAGTTATAAGCGTTCTTTATCTCTACCTGTTGTTCCCCCACTTTCCAGGACCAGACACTTGCACACAATCACACGCTGTACGGCAAACACATAAAAGCAAACAAAATTCCTCGTCTATTCAGACCTGCAAACATCTAGCACTGTGATACTTGGTTCAAAAGCATCAACGTTCCAGAAAACATAACTATGAGGCCCAGATAGTTTACATACCATTTAATCCGACGTCGTATTACTGCCGGGTTTTATGTTGGCCCCCTCAATGGCTTCGACACAATAAATGGCCCGCCAAGATAACGGTTTCAGTAACATAACCTGGAACCAAACAAATTCACTAATTTCACAATCACCTAAAAAATAACAAATTCAACCAAAAAGAGAATTTTTTTTAACCAAAAATCTAAACTTTTCATCCAAACTTTTAATAAATCCGAATTTTTATTTAAATTTTTGTTTAAAAAAAAATTGCATATTGGAAATTGAAGCAACACATAGAAACAAAAATCCATGCCAGAAGACCATGAAACATACTAAGAACAAACAAACTAAAAAACAGAATTAAGAAAAAAGTTAAGTAACCCTAATTCAACAATACGAAGGTCACACCTCTCAAAGAATATTAAACCACGAATTCAACAATCAAAAACTGAACCTTCATTAAATTGCTAAAAAAAGAAAAAGTTAAGTAAACCTTCATCAATCTGATAAAGATAAAAACTAATCTTGAAGATTATATATGATTCAAGACAAAAGAGACAAAAAATATGAGTCTAAACTTACCAAATCGATTTGGGCAAAACCAATAATCTGCTTGTTCTCGATCATAAAATTTGACAACTGCATCAGGCCGCCGACTGACGTATTTTCTACATCAAACATACCAACCACAGCTTCAGTAAAAAACGGGGATCGTGATGGGAGATGAAGGAAGTAGAAGGCATGGTGCTTGAGTTCTCGAGAGTGTTCTAGCGTTCTGAGTTGTACTTATCAAACCGGATTGGGCATTAGATTGGGCCATAGCTAGCAGGCCAAAAAAAATAGTGCGCAACCCACATTACTACACGACACCGTTTTAAACGCTCTATAATATATATATTATCCAATATATTTAAAAGTCAGTTTTTCCGTTTTGCCAAAAATGCGTTTTCATTGGTTCGAGCCCCGTAAGTTACTGTTGCGTCCACTGTTCATCCGTTATATCCACTGTTCCCGTTCCATTTTTCCATTCTAGATATTTTTTCACACATAATATCCAGTCCACAAACACACACACTGGAACCTTCTTCCCCATTCCCCTCTCTGAAAAACAGACACTCCTCTCTCTAAAAAAACACACTCACCGATTATTCATAGATCTATACACAACCAAGACGCAAATAGCTTCATCCGAATTTTATAGAAACAAAAGGTTAGTTACTCATTCTATTTGACCAAAATCCTTTCCCCAATTTTTTTGAAGTCTGGCTTGATTTAATTAGATTTTCAGTTTTCTTATTATGATTTTTGGTTTTCTTCCTTGATGGCATACAGGCCGTTAAAGACACACAGACAATATGGACGAGTTACTACGGTTATGTGTTACTTTTTCTTCATTCATTATTGAATTTCTTGATTTTTTCTTTTTTTTTTTTTTTTTTTTTTTTTTTTTTTTTTTTTTTTTTTTTTTTTTTTTGCCAATTTAATGGTGTTTGGTTTTGTGGTTTCTGGAATTAGGGTTTTTTTTTTTATGTTATTGATTTGACCTCTTTGGTGTTGATTCGTTGGCGAGAAAATGGTTTGGTTTAACTAAGTTGTTGTTTAAAGGGTTTGGTTCATTGTGTTTAAGTTTGTGCTTGATAGAGGAAAGGCTGCAATAGTATTTGCTTATATATATGTTGTTTTAATGATTTAGATAAATAAGGTAGCTATGGATATTGTTCATCGATTAACCGGGTAGGATGACGGATTGGAGTCGCTTGGTAGCTACTCTAGAGTAGTGCTTCCGGCTTTGTCACGTCTTCTAGGTGAAAAGAAGGTGATATGTTCTTTAAGCCTTTATGTTATGTTGATGGGCATTATATTTTTATGTCGTGTTTATTATGATTATACTTCATAAAGGTTATAGTTTCAAAATAGTATAACCTCAAAGTTTAAAAATAAGGAATTTAATACCTGGGCGGATACGCATTCCCAAACACTCCCGCAAAATAAATCAAATAAAATAATATTTAAATTTACTTTTAAATTATGATAGTAAAAATGTACTGAATGTGATATCTAACGTCTCATTGTCACAAGTATACAAAACCAACCAACAAAGATTTTGGAGGCCTTTTATGTAAACGCGTGGTCGGCTGAGGTGGCAAACCAAGGTTTGTGGATTTATTTATGTGCATTTTCTCATACTGTATGTAGTTTGGCTTTTAATTTCTACTCATCAATACTATATTGGTATTGTATGAAACATTATATTAGACATCTCAAATTATACCAAGTGTTTACAATTTGTTGCCCTTTTTTTGTATCAGGTATTAATAACAATGAACAGCAAAATGATCTCACTCCCATGAAAGTGTTCAACGTGTCACACGTGTTCCTGAAGGTAAATATGACTGCAACTGTATTTTCATTTACCGCTATATTCATTCATACGTACGTATAGGATTGCACCTAACATTGCGGCTTTTTTATATTCTAAAACATGTTTGCATTTTGCTATTGTATTTTTGTGGCAGCTATTGGTGACAACCAACAACAAGATGATAATATTTCTGATGAAAATATTGAAACTATAAACTCTATGGATTAAGGTAAACTAAAGCCCGGCTATCTTTGCAATTACCAATAGACAAGGTGATACGTATATAGGAGCTATTTTCTATATTCAGCCTTGCTATGCCATCTACACTGTATAACAATTGGGTTGATCTACATTGCTTATCTACTATTTGTTCTTGGAATAGGTGTTGCTTTATGTCGATCCGAATATAAACTCTTCTTAGAAAATGGAACATGTGTGACCTACACAATTACAATCGCGAGTTTCGTTGACTGCGTTCACCCCATAGTTTTGCGTTAGGTATTTCACAAAGTATAAACAGGTGTGTAAGTGCTTTCGTGTGTTTCGTGTTTTGTCCATTTACTGCTGTCAATTTTAGCTACTGTTGTCTATATATGGTTGCTGATTTTTCCTTTGGATAGGCGATGTTGTACGAACTCAAGATGGTGTTCGCTTAGGAGGTGAGCTGACGTGCGTCTTGGCTAACATATTATGCGCGACGCGTTGCCAGGTGAAGGTGGCATTTGCTTGAGAAGTAAGTACCTTATTTATTTAGACATAGTAGACGATCCTGCTGTATCATAAATTCTATAGAATGTCGCTTATATGTTGTTTTTGTTTTCTTTTTTATAGGTGTTGTGCGTGAACGCCCATCGAGTAGACATCTGCCAGACGGTTTGTCCAATCAAGATAGTGTTTGCCTGGAGAGTAAATGTCTGAATACATATGGTGCTAACTTTTAGTAACCGCAAAATACCTTGGTCGATCGAGTGCGGATGACAACTTTCATCAAAATGTATTACGTGTGCGGGAGCTACCCAAGGTAGGACTAACCGTCATCAAGAACACCTTTTCTACGAGCCAGTTCATTTGCATCAGACTACATAGCTTCATTTTTCTTCTCATCTAGAGCCTATCACTTAATAGAATAACATGGTTGGTACAGGAATGGTTGCCATGGTGAATTCAGGACCAGATTTGAATGGTTCATAATTTTTCATCACTCCAGTTAAGGCCTACCGGTAAGTTCTTTGTTATTATTTTATCGCATTGCCGTAAATGATCGTTTCCTTATTGTTAGCACTCACGAATGGAGTTATATATTAGCCATGATTTCGTGCTTAGTTTTGTGCCTTTTTAAAGAAACATTGAAGCAGGCGTCCTTACTATTTTGATTAATTGATTTACAGTTAGATGTTAGTTTCATTGTGGCTAGATACGACGGCTACAAATTTTGTTCATTTTTGAAACGGTTAAAATGGGTGGTTTTTGTACAGATTAGCTCATAATGACCCAAAAATTTTTTGGATCACTAATCGTGTCACGAAAATAAGTGCAATAACGAGTAAACTGTATGCATTAACAATGCTCTATGTTTCGCTTTACCTGAATACTACGATTTTCAGCATAACCACTTCTGATAATAGTACTTTACCTGAAACAGTTGTCCTGCTGTGAATGCCAAGGTAAATCCAACACTTAATTGGAAGAATATATCAGAAGGAAATGCTGCTCTCACATCAACAAGGACAAGGAAAACAATTGACGATATGTGTTGCTCTGTGCATTGTGATGGATTACGCTAAATTTGATGCTCTTTTTAAGGTAATATTATCTTTTTATAATGCCTCTGTTCGCCTGCAATATTATGATGAGACGTAGATCTGTGGATAGTCTAGGCCAGCATTGAGCACTAACAAGTTTCAACAAATATAGGTAATAAGACCACTTAGGGCAATGTATATCGTTAGGAGTACAGGTGAATGAAAATTTGTCTTGCGTTACTTTCTGCGGGTGTATAGTATTTAATGTTAATGACTTTGAATCTGTTATGTTGAAGTTTGTTGTGATAATATAAGATTCTCCTGTTAGTAACTCACAAAATGATAGTAGGATTGATAGTTTATCACAATCAAATATAGAAGCTAAGTGTGAGAAATTGAACACATGTAGAAAATATGAAAACTGTTGTTCACGTGGTTTGGCAGTTTGACTACATTTATAGACGTTGCTAGCATCATATCATATTTAGTAACTTCTGTAATATTCATGACATCATGTATAAGAGTTGTGGGCAACAACCCAATATAATCATTAAGTTAAGAGGGTCTATAAACTCACCAATCTATGATTTTTTCCTGCTTCTACCTCTATAGTTAGGACCACATGTATGAAATGATTTGTGAAATAATGGTCATGCGCTTGGACTCTCTATGTGATTGTTTCTTGGTGACTTGGACAATCCAATAATGCAAGTAGAGACCACTGGTAAGCAGCAATTTATTTATACAACAAAGCATATGGGTAGAAGAACTAGCGTTTCTTCCAAGGCTTTTGCTGTTATGGGATTTATTTCGTCTGCCGCTGAATGTGTCATTCAACAGACAACATATGCTAATTATTGCATTGTTACTATATTAGTTTCTTTACATCGTGTTCTTTGAAAAGTCTGATGTTGCTCTACTGATGTTTGGATGGTCATACTAAGGTCTACAAAGATGCAATCATGGAAGCTAAGCTCATGCTCATCAAAGACGCAAGCAAGGATCACCAGTTATTGTTGAATAATGCTACAGAGCTAATATATGTATATAAAAAATCTGCTTCTGATTAGCGTTCGAGTTCTTATTTTCTTTGTCATCTTTTGTAATATGTGTTTGTAATAAATAGTAATGCATTGTTAGTTTGCAAGTTGCTTATTTCAAACTGCTTCTGCTTATGATGCGTGATACAAAAACTATAACCACATCTGGATTAAAAAAAAAAAAAAAAAAGAGGCCAAAAATCCTGCAGCAACGCGCGGGCTTCCATGCTCGTTAATATCTACTAAGAACGGTAGATGACGTCATGGTAGATGGCAGGCGGCCCATAGTATCATACGTTGTCGGCCCATTACAAAAAGGCCCAGTGTCTGCCCAACTAACTGGACTACGGTTTCTGTTGTTAGATATTAAAGACTCTCGACAAACAAGATAGGTACTTCCGTACTTGGGAGTGCTCCTTATAGCCTTAAACCCTTTGAAAGTCTTCTCATTTATGACTTATGAGGAAAACTTTCAAGATTTCGTTTACTCTCACACGTACTGACTAGGGGTGGCAATTTCTGACCCGACACGAAACCCGACCTGAAACCGACACGAAAATTNCGGAGAGATCGACGAGCACCCCACACTGCCATGCCAACCGCAGCTTTTGAATCAATTTTGGGGTGATCTTTGACCAGCCGATGCAGCGGGAATGGGATATTGAATGAAAGTCAATCGAAGAGACAAGTGACTTCCCCTTTTTTTTCGCTAAGGAAATCTGCTAACACTCTAAACGATTCCTGAGACGACTGTTCTCTATGGCTAGAGAACAGCCTACATCCGAACTCATACCTACAAGCCTATGGATACTGGCACCTATTCTATTTCCATTGGACTTTTGAAGTCTGACTTATTTCGCGGGACCAGGGCGGAAAGACGAGTTACTATTTTCACGAGCTCATTTGGACTCATAAATCAAACTCCTATTGATTGGGAAATGCTCAAAGGTTCTTGTTCAAATGCCAAATCCCTTAGATGACTCACCATCCCCTGAAATACCCAATTCCGGTACATTATGACAAGCTTAGCCCCCATGACATTGTGGAATACTGCCTTTTACCTGTACAAAGCCATAAGCAGTACTCCCCCTTAAAGGCAGCGATTCGGTTGGTTTGCTATTGATATAGATTAAAGACCGAACCTTTCTGCGAAAGCGTTACGGAAATGATCTACCTTTCGAATTTTGATCTTGACATGTCGGTGGTTTTTAACCGTAGCCTTCTTGCCCTAACCTAAGTCCAGGAACGGATCCTTTTGCCTGGAATGACTGAGGTCAAATGACACATTAGGCGGTAGCCATTCAAAAGCCCAAGAGACGATGCCCTAGTTCGATACCTGATGACTTGCCCTACTTTTTGTCTAAACCAGTTGATTGAATGTCTGAGGTAGGGCCTTCTTTGCCAAAGTAATGGGGCCCTTCCAATAGGAAGGAGGACGCTGAGACAAGGAACTTCACTTCGACGCTGGGTAACACTTCCTCCATCTTTGGAATTGAATCAATAGTAGCAGAAGGAGGCAAGTAACTGATTAAGGAAAGGCATGAGTTTCCATTTTCCAAGTAAGTTATGGAAAAAAAGTGATTATTAGCTTTCACCCTTTCTCCGCTTCAAAAGGAGCCGAAGATATTTAAAGAACTTAAGACTTTTTAGACGGCCCTAAAGAAAGAAGTACAGGAGCTGAAGTCGATTCGCCAACAGAGAAGGGGGGTCGGACATGAATACGATTTGCGGACATGAAACATAATAAAGGCAGATGCCAAGAAGTGGGCAAGGAACTTCCATAGGGACTTGTAGTCTTTACTTCCTTTGGAGGCTCTGCGGGGATAATAAGGGCTTCAGTTGTTGAAGAAAATGTCCCGATGAACCTTTATTCGCACTTTATGTCGCTAACCCGTGGCGGACAGAGCTAGCAGGTGACGGTAAAGGTACCTCCACATTTCGAACCTCGGGAGAGAAGGACGTTGATCGAGCTTTTCCATGCCTAGTCCCAGTTTCGGTTAAAGACCCAGAACGGGCTACAGATCTATACTAATGAAGTTTTGATGTGAGAAAGTAGCTAGGAAGTCCTTCTCTCATTCGTAAGATAAGACCCGTAGATGAATTAGGAAAGAGGGCCTATGCCCGGTTAAAGTGAAAGGTTATAGTGATAGTTACGGGGCTTACAAGGATTCTATAATGAGTTTTAGGAAAAAAAATCAAGGGCCACCAGAACTTACGATACCATAAAATAAAACACAATTAAGAACATGATACTTATATGTCTGTATCTACTAACGCCCGATTTATTCACCGGTAATTCTGTACTTTTAACAACCCTTTTCATTATATTTGTTTGCAGTCAGGATTTTGATACAGTTGTAATATTGACATCGGCAAAGATTTTATAATCCTCATTTTCGTTAGCAGTTATTTTTAAGTAAATTTGGTTGTATTCAGCATTTAAACAAAGGTTATGGTTATGTTTGGCGCAAAGCTTTTAGGAGCTTTTTGGGGCAATTAGGGGTGAGCAAACGGACCGGATGGACCGGACCGACCGGACCGGACCGGACCGACCACATTAGGTCCGGTCCTCGGTCTAGGCTTTTTGGCTGATTCGGTCCTAGGTCCGGTCCGGACCGACCAAAAACCGAAAAACCTTGCCAAAATCTTGCCTAATTGGACCGGACCGACTGACCGAAGACCGGACCGGACCGATCACATTCGGTCTCTGTCTCGGTCCGGGTTTTTGCCTTAATTCGGTCTTCGGTCTTGTCGGTCCAGTCCGGTCCGGTCCGTTCCCAGACCGATGCTCACCCTTAGGGGCAATGAGCGGTAAGCAATGAGCTTTTTTATTTTTAGTATTCGTTTGGCATGAGAGCTGTAAGCTTTGATATTTTTTACGAAAACTCATTTTTCCAATGCTTCTTTATGAAGATGTGAGCAGTGAGCAGTGAACTGTGACTACTGCTCACAGCTCACTGCTACTGCTAACAGATACTTTTACTAACCATAGCCTATGTCTTTTGGGTGCTTTTTGATACTAAATGATTTGGTTCTTAGTCCCACATAGGTGATTGGGAAGAAAATTTGCTATCTTATATAGTGAGGTGTGTATTGATGACATAAGTAATAAGTTGAGATAAGTACTATAACATTCTCAACGGATGGTTTAAAGTCTTACTCTAAATGAAAACGTTAGACGTTAGATCATCTTTCGAGGATGGTTTGTACGCATTGTTAGCTTTTTATATTTAATTTTTTTTGCTCTAAAAAGTTTGTGACACTTATTATATACGGAGTATATAAATATTTTTGTTCTCTAAAAAATTTATGACACTTGTGGCTTTTAGAACATCTGTTTTTTTCTCTTCTTACCATGAAAGGTTGTTCAGTCATTTAAGAAGTTCTTTCATTAATTCTAACAAAACAAAAGTAAACAAACACCTAAATTATTTAACAAACTTTAAGAAAGTAGAAATGCATTTTTGGTCATTCACTTATAAAGTTGAATAAGAGGGCAAACGGATGATGAGGTTTTCATTGATTTTCATTTTCATATTTATAACTTGATAGGCCTAATCATATATGTTCCAAATGATATTAACATGATCCTTAATTTTCAAATCTACTCTTGGTCACAATAATTAAACCAAGGAAATACTTCAAGACAGATAGAAAAGTTAAAGATTCTTGTGTTGGAATCAAACAATTAAAGGTTGAAAGTGTCTTATTTGGATTTATACTTAACAGCCTTTTCTGTTCCTCCAAAATAACTATTGCAAATTTTGGTCATTCCTATCCTTATAAATGTATTGCCGTAAAAATAATCCATATATTTGTTAATTTTGTATGCATTTAGTACATTCATCTACAAATATATCAACAAAAAAAAGTTAAAAGGATCAATCTAACTCGACAAGACTTGTTTTAAATTCATTTGTTTTGTCCCGTTAACCATCCTGCTCACGACCAAATTCTCATGTTGCTAACTCCAAAAGCAAGTCTATGTTATAAATTTAAGAGTCCGTTGTCAAAATTGTATTGGACTTTCTTGTTATCCGCTATGTAGAAGTATTGTGATTAACAAATTTGCTGTTCTGGGACGGGTGATATACATGACTAGGTGGAGGGAACAGTACTCGCAACAGAAGGCCAAGCGAAGAGGATCCACTACTGAATCTTTCAAGGACATTCAGAAGGAATTCGGGGGTCAAACTTCGTGAAAGATGCCAATGTAGTTTTATGTAACGGTTCATCTAATTATGGTTTGACTGTGTTTAAGTTATGAGTTGTTGAAGTTATAGATTCAAGTGCCGACTAAGTATACAAGGACTATATTACGAGTATGTTATATTGTAATCTTTGAAATGTCGAGTGACGGAAAATATTCAAGGGAGCACACGAGATTAAGATACCACTAAATTAAAACGTAATAAGGTACATGGTAATTTTGATTTTTAACAATCCTTTCATTATTTTTGTTTGCATTCACAATGTCGAAACTGCTGTAATACGAACCTAGCACGGATTTTATAATCTTTATTCTCGTTACCGGTTATTTTAAGATAACAGTGTTGTATACACTTTCACCTCGTGATACTTGAACTAAATTAGTAAGTTTGGTTCTATTTAGCTTTAAAACAAAAGTCAAGGCAAATAATCTAGTCTAGGGAAATAGTTTAGTCTGTCTCTTTTGATACCAAAAGAACATGTTTAGTCCCACATAGTTCATTGAAAATAAAAACTGCTACTTTATATAGTGAGGTGTGTATTGGCAATACAAGTTGAGATTAGTGCTATGTTGTTGTCTATTGTGGAACAACTCAGTTTCGTGAAAACTGATCCGGTTCATCGTGGATAGTAGCTTGTACGCTTTCTTAGCTTTTTATTATTGTTTTTGGTTTTTTATTGTTGCGGTCTAAATTTATTTTGACATTTGTGGTGGTTTGGAATTTTTATTTAATTTAATTTGTTACGCGAGATTATCACTATGACTTTTTGCGTTAAGCACGACCGGCCCCCATTAACTAAAAATCCTGGCTCCTCCCCTCACGGCTCACCTCCCATGTTGCTAACTCCAAATGCAAGTCCGATGTTACAAAACTAGAGTATGTTGCTATATACTGTACTTTTTATGCGGACGAAACTTACTTTTAAAATATAGATATAACTTAACCAACAATAAAAGCTAACATGATGCAGGAACAGGAGGTAAAAAAGATAGATTGTGCAGAGAGAAAGGTATCCAAAAAAGAAGAATTATGTATTATTCAATAGCCACAATTTGCAAAAAGAATTATGTTTTAGTATCTGTATTGTATATTTTTTTTGTTAGTTACAACATTAATAGTCCAACTGATCAGTGTTGAAAATGATGGTGTCAAAATTGACCCGGAGCTTCCGTACAGCTTTCAGATAAACTTTCAGGTCAAATTATAACCAAAGTTAGTCTATATTTTTCTTGAATAGTGATAGTTTACTTTCCAGTCATTTGGTGTCTGATTATTCTGACCATCTTTTTTATAGAGAGCTGAGAATTGCCTGTATAATAGCACACATTGAGCGCGCGAGGGTGGTATGATCAACTAATGACCACAGTAGAAGTGTGACCATCTTTTTTATAGAGACTGAGAATTGCCTGTATAATGCTACAGTAGCACACATGGCCCACCCGTTTTGCCAGATGATATACAGATGCTACAGTAGAAGCATTGTGATCAACAAATGTGGTGTTCTGAGACAGGTGATATACATGACTGGGTGGACAGAACACGACTCCAACAGAAGGCCAAGCGAGAAGGGGATTTGCTACTGTATCTTTCAAGGATATCCAAAAGGAATTCGGAGGTCAAACTTCTTGAAAGATTGCAGTGTATCTTTTATGTACAGTTCATCTAATTGTTGTTTGACTATGTTAAATTTATATGGATCATAAGAGTTAGATTCTAGTTTAGTAGAAAACGGATTCTATTTAAGTCCGAGATATTGTAATCTTTGAAATATCGGGTGATGGATCCAGAAACACTCAAGGGATTCCCAAATATTATATGGGTCATATGTGTGTATTCACCAACGACTGAAGTACTCGTTGGGAATTTTGTATTATAATATATATTAAATCACAAGGTAGGCGACGTCGTTTTACGCTGCAGTTTTGCCGCCAAAATTAGCGGGCTCCTCTGGCCCATTTTTGTGAGCCTATTTTGCCCCAGACGTGGCCCATACAATTGTTTTAATAGATGCGGTTACGTGCAAAATGATTCCAGAAGCATCTTCATTATTCCACAGATCCAAAAACCCAGAAACTACTAAGATCTATGATGGTGAGGTAGTTGATGATGATAATTGGTTCACTGTTCTTCAAAGATTGGTAAGTTTCTGATTCACTGGACTCACATAGACACACATATAACTTTGCGATCCAGTAGCAGTTTATCACGGGAAAAAAATAGGGTTTTCACTTCTAGATGTATTTGGTACCGGAAGATTAGTGGGAGATTTGTTTATGAAAAAGGTGTATAGGTGTTTATGGTTGATTGGATGGATTATTAGTTATGATTTTTAAAAATTTTCAAGTAAGTTTTTATGTTAATTTTCTTTCGTTTTTCGGATTGTTTTTGTTTATATGGTATAAATTTTATGTATTTGTTGCCGATATGATGTTTTTATATTACCTTATTTGTTGGGTTTATGGGATTTTTTTAGTTGGGAAAACTGAAAAAATTTATTCATTTATGGGATTTTTTTAGTTGGGAAAACTGAAAAACTTTAGTTTTCGGGTTGATTAATGGCCGTATGACAAAAGTTTGATAAGCTCATAAGATTACTTTTTTTAGCTTATGAACTTATAGTTTATTGAAGCTCTTTAGCTTAAGTTGATAAGCTTATAAGGCAAACAAAATCAGCATATGGCCTTCAGACAAACTACTGAGAAACACCAACAAGAATAAGTTAACTTTTAAAATTAGCTGTGTGTGTCCTGTAACTGCATTCAACATTGACGCAGGTTCGAAGCCGAATGGTATGCAACAAGGTTTTATTACTGATGAGACTAAAACCAATATACGTACGCGTAAGTAGACTATTTATTTCGTTTTTCGGGTTTAAATATATTTTCAGCTTTTTTATTCTCTCTATTTGATATATGTTGCAGCCATTCCAACAGGCATGATGCGACACTCAACTTGAATAACACCACTTCCGTCTTTTGTAGTATCTGTGGCAATGTCATTTAAATATCGGACTCTTTTCGGTCCATAACTTTGGTGTGATAGGGGCTAATAAGGAGGAATTAATAATGGTACGTTTGCCGTTCAAAAATTTTTCATACCAGTATACTTAAGTTAATAATAAGTATTCATTGGCATAATATTATTTGCGGAATTCGTGTCTGATTTAGAAAAAGTGGCCGACTAGGAGTACATTATACGTGATTTCATATTAAACGGACATACTAATCTGTGCCGGCACAGAATCATTGGCTGTACGTATTTGAATTCAATTTAGGATTTAGTTTAGTTGAAGAGATTACTGAATTATTTTTTTTAGATTTACAGTATCATTGTTTTGGTCATAATTTAATTTCTACTATAATGAAAGAAGGAAAAATTGTGGTCCTTACTATAACTGAACTTAGCTTTGACCCACTAAAGATGCAAACGTTTTAAATATTTGTTCAAAAAAGATAGCTTCGGTTAACTTTGTATGCTAAATTTTTTGTTTTATGTGAAGGTGAACGCTGAAAAGGCATTGGATTTTTTTCTAAACCAAGTAGTTTCAAGAAAGAGCTTCCGGTCATATTGCCACAGGTAGATATAATGCAGAAAAATTACCTCGATAGGAAGCTTCAGTTATTTGAGGATAACGAAGAAGTGTAAGTTAACAGAAACCGAAAGTTTTATTGGTATTATTTACGGCCGGTTGGTTTAGACACGTGTCATTAACCACTGTTTTTTCTTCAAAGTTTGCAGGACATACCGTATCACGAATAGCGGGGGTCATATCGGCCCGCTGAATACCTGTGGCGGTACATAGGAAGCTTCAACCAACTGCTGCAGAAAACACGGTATATATAGGTTTTAAGTCATATAGGGGGTGCCAAAGTTAAGGTTGAACGAGACTTTGGCCGTTGAAAACGTGACGCTCAGTCTAACGTTACGATGCTACGAGCATGAATTGTTCTTTCAAACTGGATTTTGGCTAATATCTTTCCTCTGTCTTCTTACAGGTTATGCTTAAGTTTGAGCACAAAAGTAGCAAACAATGCAATTATGGCCTTTCTTACGAGTGGCAAACTTACATGTGCGTGTTAATTTTCTAATATATAAGTCAGGCTAAACATTATTCTGTATTCATTTTGCTAAAAGTAATATTGATGTTCGTTTGTTTGAACAATACTCCAGGTGGCTGTAACGGCGTGTCTAAAGTACTATAAAGGCAAGCAACCAGAGTACTGCGTAATGGTATGATGGCTGCTCATCTATTTTTTCATTGATTATTGTGTAACCTATTGAACATCATAAAAACTAATGGCGAAAAACACGAGTTCCCGGTATTGGTGAGGTTAGGGTAAAGAAACTTTATGCCTAGATCATATTTTTCCAAAAGCCTTTAATTTATATGCAGATTCTTTCATGTATGATCGTTAACCTTTGTATAAAATTGGCCTTGGTCAGGCGTTGCTGTAAAATTACCAGGAAGAAGCGACGACAAGATTCGACGGCATTGGAGCTGCGTATTCGTAGGAGCTATTCCCAAGCAGGTATGCCATGACAAAAAAAGGCTGTCAAAAAACGATAATATTATTACAAATAGTAGATTGATATACCAACGTAAGGAATAGCGTTCGTAAATGACTGAAATAAGACATAACTTGACGCGTGATATGGAAACCATTTGCGGTACAATACTAATATCAAAATCTCTACAAATGGCTTAGGCTAAACATGCCGTAAATAGATAGCAACCTTATATACGGGATCTAAGCTGACTTTTATGCTCTCTTTTGCAATTGAAGTTGACGCACAGTAGCAGCATCTAAATAATCAAATGCCGCTCTTCAGCTTCGCGTGACACGTTTGTTGGACAGCGGAAAATGAGGTAATACTTATGTCCTTAATGTTGATCAAACTTGCATTACAGCAACTTGATTTGCATTACTTATGTCCTTAATGTTCAGTTTATATGTATGACTTCTTTGATTCCATAGTATTTTAAAGATTTTTGGATCATGTTTTTGTTATTCAGACCTCAAACCAATGACCAAGAAGACGGGATCATGTTATTGCAACCAGATTGCTGAACGTTGCTTATCTTGCTTATGCTGACTAGGAAAAAACTCTAATAAATGTTCATCTTTCGGTACGTACCAACATTGAGTATGGTCCTATACTGTCGAGTAACATTCTTGAATGCCAGCTTTTGCAATACTATACCATGACTTGGGCTACCGACTCGCCATATTCTTTGATAACAAACATTATAAACCAAATACATGTGGCCTTTTAAATTTTTACAAGTCCTTCTACATAATCTCATTTTCAGCCTATATTCTGTCATAAAGATTGTTTCGAATCTTTTCTAGATTTGAAAAAGATAACATTTTGAGTTTTTGGCTGTATGATGCAAAATGCTAGAGAGGTATTTAGTTTTATTTAGTTTATGCTGTCATATTGACATGAGGTTAATTATTAGGGGACTATTGGCAAGTAAAATGTACGAGACAACAAAAGGGATAGTTCTAAATCTGATAGACTTGATCGACGCGTATGGATATGTTCTAAATGGTGCCCGGGCATATTACACGAATAGAAGGTAAGAAGTTCCTGTCAAATATATTATGTGCTTTAAATTGTCATCTTTTTAAATATTCATATGCCAATAAAACAGTACCAAAAAGCTCATTTGTTAAAATTTATAGCAAGTTCGATGGTGAAACTATTTTCAGTCAGCCTCCTTTACTAAGTTCGATGGTGGTTGATGTATATAAGCGGACCAATGACATTGACTTGGTCAAGAATCGTTCACTATTGTAAACAATCAATAGAACAAAGATTTTGATATTAATCTTTTTGTTTCACAGGACACAGAAACTGCAGATAAACTTACAAATGATTGCGAGAAAGAGAAGTTGTATCGTGAAGTGGCTTCGACTGTAGAAACTGGTTGGGATTTTAGTACCAGATGGCTGAAGTAAATGAATTTTTTTAACCGTTTACATCTCTTACTTATTTACCTTTTCCCTCTTTCTAAATGACGATTTGTGTTTCATGAATATTTCTGATCTTGCAACATTGACTACAACAACGATTGTACCTATTGATTTAAATGCATTCGTTCTGAAGGTATAAGTTTAAAACCATTTTTTGTGTAATTATCTAAGGTAGTTGGTCGCAACATCATATCCTATCACACTTGAAAAGACCTTTGTAATCCGTAAACATGTACTATACGCGATCAACTACCTTAAATAAAATCATATGATAAACAACATTGTAAACCAAA
>LBNU01018228.1:74605-94691 GCA_014162995.1 Artemisia annua | reverse complement strand
AATACACCAAAAAAAAAAAAAAAAAAAAAAAAAAAAAAAAAAAAAAAAAAAAAAAAAAAAAAAAGCTGTTACTGTACAAACCACTGTAGCAGCTACAGTGTAATTGGATAATTCTAACAGGGAAATGGACCAAATGCAAGACAAATGGGCTAATAAGGAGCCCAAAAAACAAATATTATTTTAATGCCTCATGTGGATTAGTAGTATAAGGTAATTTCTGGTGTGTTAGTTACTGTATTTGTTTTGGAGTAAATTGCATGGTTCGTCCCTGTGGTTTAGTTTAATTCCCAGCACTCGTACCTGATCTTTATTTTTGTTTAAATTGAAGGAATTTATTAAATTGTTACTGTTTAAATTGGTGGTGGCTGGTGGTTAGAAATTGTACCCACTTAATTAAAGGTCAACATAGTCAAACTAATGGTCCAAACCTTGAATAAAATGTTTCACTTTTTTACTGAACCCCAAAAGTTTCACCGTTGCTCTATACGGTTGCCAAAATTGCTCGCCGCTGGTCCAATCTCCTAACGACGTTAGTATCAGATCGTTATCTTCAGTCACATGTTTGACACACGAGGGTAGCACTATTACAAAATAGTGATATACTCGCACTTATTAAGTATGTTTACACACTTTAAAGTGAGAAGAATAAAAAAGTTTATGCTAGTATGCGGGTGAACCAATTATGTATAGCAAATATTTACACACTTTCAAGAGTGAGGGTTTTAAAACAATTCTTCACACTTGTAAGTGTGATGATTTTGACTTTGAAATAATTCTTCTCACTTTAAAATATGATGATTTTGAGTTTGAAATACTTCACATTTTTTAAGTGTGGGATTGAAGGATATGCTCATCGAACAAAAAATAAAGAACACCGGGGACGAAGCATAGAGGTCACTTTGGATTACTCATGACTGTAGGGGTGTAAACGAGCAGAGTCAAGCCGAGTAATGTCAAGCTCGAACTCGACTCGAGCTCGAAACTCGACTCTATCTCGGTTGAGCTTTGGATTTCAAGCTTGAGCTCGGCTCGTCATCTCAAACTCGAGCTCAATTATATCCACATTTAAAGTTCTTAACTCGATAAAAATTCGGCATATCAAGCTCGACTCGACTCGATATTTTGACAATTACGTAACTAAATGTATATAAAAGGGTAAAGTGTAATATCATTGAAGCTCGATAAGGTCTCACCAGCCTCACGAGCCAAGTATTTTCGACCTCGAACTCGACTCAAAAGTTTACTCGAGTAACTCGAGCTCGAGTTCAACTCGTTTATATCGAGTCAATTTTGAGTAGTTTACGAGTCGATCCCAAATAGCTCGTGAGCTGTCTCGTCTCGTTTACACCCGTAATAGTTATGAATGACTTGAAATAAACTCGAAAATGAGTTGATGCATTGGAGCTATATTGAGAAAAGGTTATTTGAACAATAGGTTGAAAAAGATCAACCTTTTGAAAAATGATAATATGTCAATGTGTGAGTGATTGAATGTTACTTATGAACAAGTTGAGAATCACCTTTTAGCATTGGAGTTAACGGGCTAAAAAAAAGTTTAAATGTTCCAATAGGCTAATGACTACTCAAAAGTCCAACAGGTCATTTTCTTTGGATTATAAATGATGGTAACAAACTAAAGATACAATTCTGATCATATATGAACATTGAGATTTGATCCAAGCAAACCTTAAAATTTGAAACTAAGCATGACCATACACTCTCGGTCACAAAGACCGTAAAAGTTGAACTCCTCTGTTTACAACTAACACCCCCATAAGTAAAGAATAGAATACAACAAAACCATAAAAATGAATATAGCATGTAACGTATGCAAAAGCTTGTATTTTAAAGAACTCCCCAAGTTGTACTTGAATATATTCAAAGAGACAAGTTTTCTATCAATCCTTGGTATATGACCATTTACCCATACGATAGATACTGATCACAACCACTTATAACTTTCCTACTTGTTCACCTTTTGTGAATTGCGGACATGAATATCAATTCCTTTGCTATCTAGTTACAACATAGCTTAGTCAAACAACTAAACTACTACTAAAAAAAATAAAAAAAAAAAAAAAAAAAAAAAAAACGTAAAAACTTGGAACAATCAGACAGAAACTTGATTGGTTGAGATTAATGTGATAAGCTTGCATATCCAAAGCCTTCTCAAAAGTCTTGGTCTAACTGATAAGAAATTTGTGGAAGCCATTCATTTCACCACTTGCACACTTGCATGTCACAAACTGATAACATGCAAACACTGAGTATAAAAAGCCAATACCTGTTCTCATATTTTTAAGTAAATTTCCAAAAATGAATTCACCACAAGCAATTATTCACTTATCATCTTCCTCTCTTATTTCTTTTCTCTTTTTCGGTCTCGCGATAACATGTCTCACTTCCGCCACTGTCTGTGCTTCATATGGTGGTAATGAGACTGATTATCTTGCACTGTTGTCATTCAAGTCAAAGATCACCCATGATCCATACAATGTTCTAACCTCGTGGAACCATTCCTTTCATTTCTGTTACTGGAGTGGTATTTCATGTGGAAAGCGGCACAAACGAGTGACTGTTGTCGAACTGTCTTCGAAAGGCTTAGAAGGCTCGTTGTCTCCTCACGTAGGAAACCTCAGCTTCCTCCGCGAGCTTTATCTCAAGAACAACAGCTTTCAAGGAACCATTCCTCATGAACTTGGTCGTCTATCTAGGCTACGTCGTCTCTCTCTTAGCAGAAACAAATTCAGTGGAGTCATTCCAACAAACTTGTCTGGTTGTTCTAACCTCGAAGACCTTAGGCTTGCTTTTAATAAACTAGCTGGAAGCATACCTATGGAGATAAGTTTACTCTCGAAACTTTCTCATCTTGTTGTTGGCGAAAATAACTTAACAGGTGGGATCCCACCTTTCTTGGGGAATATTACATCAATGGAATATTTCTCTGTTGTCAGGAACCCATTGGGTGGGAGCATTCCAGATACCTTGGGTCATTGGAAAAGCTTGACGACATTTTACTCTGGTGGCTGCAACTTATATGGAAGCATCCCTCATTCCATTTTCAACCTCTCACTCCTAGTTAATTTTTCCTTAGCTGGTAATCACCTCACTGGTAGTCTTCCTTCAGAAATTGGTAATCAGCTCCCAAATCTTGAGCGGCTTCAGTTATGGGGTAACGAACTAACAGGAGTTCTTCCACCTTCTCTTTGTAATTGTTCTAAATTAAGACATTTTGAAATGAGCAACAACAGTTTTAGTGGGAAGTTGACTATCGACTTTTCAAAACTAAGAGATATTAATATAATTAGATTACATTATAACAACTTCCATGGACGCGGAGAAGCTGATGACATGAGGTTTGTCGATTCTCTGAAAAACTGCACCAAATTAGTAGAGTTGGGACTTTATAATTGCAACCTTATAGGTGTGCTTCCGATATCTATAGGTAATCTCTCTAATCAACTCCGTTTTCTAGATGTAGGAGTCAATCAACTATTTGGAAGCCTACCTTCAAGTATAGGTAGTCTAGTTGGTTTGACCGCTTTAGGTTTAGGACCTAATTTATTAAAAGGAAGAATTCCCACTACCATTGGAAAACTTAAAAAGCTACAAATTCTTGGTCTAAATAACAATCAATTTTCAGGGCCTATCCCTGATACGATTGGGAACTTATCATTATTGACTAAACTTTATTTAGAGTCCAACAAATTAGAAGGTCATATTCCATCAAGCCTTGGGAATTGTAAAGAACTTATTGGGCTAAACCTTGCAGACAATAGATTCACTGGAAACATACCCAAACAACTTTTTCAACTTCCATCACTAAATAATTTTTTACTTTTATCTCAAAATAGCCTATCTGGTTCAATTCCATCAGAGATTACGAACCTCAAGACGTTGAGCTATCTCGATTTATCTTACAATAATTTATCAGGCAACATTACTAGTAACCTTGGTGAGTGCATGAGCCTTACAACGTTAAAACTACGTGGCAACAGATTTCAAGGCGTAATACCATCTTCATTCAGTTCCTTGGGAGGATTGGGGGTACTCGACATTTCTGAAAATAATTTATCAGGTAGAATTCCACAATTTTTAGGCAAATGGAAATCCTTAGAGTATTTGAACCTATCCTTTAATGATTTTGAGGGTGAAGTACCGATTGAAGGAGTGTTTGCCAATGAAAGTTTATTTTCAGTTTGGGGGAACGATAGGCTTTGTGGTGGTTTGGTTATACTTGAGTTACCCAAATGCAACGAGACGGGTAGTAAGAAAAAAAGGTTTCCTTTCTTCATATTACTCATTTTGATTGCACCGACGTTGCTCATTGTATTATGTTGTGTGTGTCTTTTGTGTACAAAGAAACGCAATAGTCAACAATCTCAGTCATCAGGAAGTGAACGGTTTATGCAAGTTTCATACAGTCAACTTCTCAAGGCTACTGATGGCTTCTCTGCAGCAAATTTGATTGGAGAAGGTGCGTTCAGCTGTGTTTATAAAGGGATACTCGATTCCGATGATGACAAATTTGTTGCAATCAAAGTTCTACGTCTTCAAAATCGAGGAGCTCACAAAAGTTTTCTAGCAGAATGTGAAGCTTGGCGGAATATTCGCCACCGTAATCTGTTGAAAGTCATAACTTCATGTTCAAGTGTTGATTTTCAAGGCAATGACTTTAAAGCTCTGGTTTACGAGTTTATGCCGAATGGAAGTGTACACGATTGGCTTCATTCAAGTGCAAGTACATCGAAATTGAACCTTCTTCAACGAATAAACATTCTTAGAGATGTTGCAAACGCACTTGATTATCTTCACAACCGATGCCAAAC
Source organism: Artemisia annua (assembly GCA_014162995.1). Classification (NCBI taxonomy): domain Eukaryota; kingdom Viridiplantae; phylum Streptophyta; class Magnoliopsida; order Asterales; family Asteraceae; genus Artemisia; species Artemisia annua. The sequence continues at coordinate 89,862 of LBNU01018228.1, read as the reverse complement.
AACGATTATTCACGGTGATTTGAAGCCTAGCAACATTCTACTTGACGCTGATATGGTGGCTCATGTTGGAGACTTTGGTTTAGCTCGGCTACTTAGTATAGAGTTAAACCAAAATAGCTCACCTGGGGTTAAAGGAACAATTGGTTATATGCCTCCAGGTAGTATTCCATGATGCTTATATTTACTTACAAATTACAGTTTGTAGATTAACTAACTGTTTTTAATTCGCAGAGTATGGTCTCGGGAACGAGATGACAAGTATTGGGGATGTCTACAGTTTTGGAATATTATTACTAGAGGTGATGACCGGGAAAAAGCCGATAGATGACATGTTCAACGATGGTCTTAGCCTTCATAAATTTGCTTACATGGCATTACCAGATCAAGTAATCGATGTTATTGATAATGATGCAATTGTGTTGCAAAGTTCGGAAGCGAATGCAAAGAAAGTGGAAGAATGTTTGGTTGCAACTATCAAGATTGGAGTATCATGCTCTGTGGATTCCCCACCCCAACGAATGAACATTGAAATTGTTGTCAATGAGTTGCAGAGTATTCTCAATGTGCTTCAGAATATATAAGGTACTCTGTTCTCCCTTTTTGTAAAATCTGATTTTACATGAGTTTGTTAATAAATAATCACTAACTTGTTTTTATTTTTGAAGGCTTTCAGGTCTAATACAAAGCTTTCTAGGTGAAATTTGAAAGTAACTGCAACAAGGAGCGGTGCATGTCGTAGTTGTATAAACTTTACTTTGTCAAATATGGTTGTAAGTGTGTTATAGTTTTCTTGTTGAATAAGTACTGTAAGAGATTACATTCGCGAGTTTCTTTTTCCTCAATCCAATTTCTGTAAAATTGAAAATTGGGGGCAAAGTTTGTTGGATGAAAACTAAGCAAAAGAGTTGGGATAACCTTTCGCAGGACTTACTATAATCTTGTATCCTTTCATGCCTCTATATGTTTGTTTTATTACTGCAAGTACACTTTATTTTTGATTTTATTGGTATTTTTTTAAGTCATCTGTCAAACATGTACTTGGAGATTATGGGTGTTTCGTTAGGCGTTCGTGTTTAAACTGTTTTTGTAAAGAAAGTTCAAGTAGAACTGACCCTTGACATCTTAGTGCAAGACCATGGTGTATCTGCATAAGGAATTTTTTTGAAAGTTGTAGTCAGATTACACTATCAATGGGAAGCTAACAAATACTGTGGAGACTGGTGTAGCACTCATTACTTACAAGTGAAAGCTCTACGAAAGGCTCGGGAAGTGAGTTGTCAGTTACTCGACATCTTGAAAAATCTCATGATCCGGCTGACATCATGTGGGTCAAATTGGGACGTCATCAGAAAAGCGATATGCTCAGTTTACTTACATAACGCTGCAAAACCTAAAGGGATCAATACATAATTATTAGGAGCCGGATGTCGTGCCATTTGCACCCGACCTCAGCTTTATGTTGCAACATCTTGGATGGGTATGGCTGCTCTTTGATTAAATATTCGTAAGGGTGGGAAAATGGGTGGGTCTAGCACTTGTGTAATGGGTCAAAACTAGAACATTTTTTTGTAAGGATCAGGTTGGCCCGGAATGTTTTTTGCCCAGTTTTATAATAATCCCCTGTAGATGTTATCGTGCTAAATATGATTACAAAAGTAATGTTTTGGTTTTGGGTGTAAAACAAGTTAGGAGCTTATATGCATTACGTATTCATTTTTACCACATAGGACCCATTAAGATAGTTATTTTGCCGTTAACTTTATTAATCTGATATTCATGTTAGCTTCATACTTCATAAGCTACTGATATCGTACACTGAAAAGGTTTGTACAACATAATGTATGGAAACATGAGTTGAATCTGTACTGTCCTATAGTTTGAAATATTGCTTCATTTGGTCCAAATGGCCGCAAAAGAGACCGGAAGATTAAATTTCTTTGTGCAATAACTTGATGGTTTGTATAAAAGGGTAACTCCAGTTCATGCAAATTATATGACGTATGAGAAAGATACTGATATCGTACACCGAAAAGGTTTGTACAACATAATGTATGGAAATATGGACAGGTTGGGAAATGGGTCAAAACAGGATCAGGCTGAAATGTATCACTTTTAATAGTGTTGAAATGAGACACTCAAGAATATGGTGCATGTGGATTTTTTACTGTAGGTTCATCATTGTGAAAAATGTTGCAAACATAGGAAAAAATTCATTCGTATACAACCAAATACATGCTAAAACCGGTTGCATATAAGAAAAGTTATACTGCACCCGGTCAGGGTTCGTTCATGTGTTTTGGGTGTATAGGACCTGGGAAGCTCGGACTCGGCTAACATCCCCGGCGTACCGGTGTCGACCCGGTGCGACGCGGGTACCGGTGCGGAATCCGGACGGGATGCGGGGAGGAGAAAGTGGACGCGGCTGTTCCCCGAAGATGAAGATGAAGACAGGGAGGAAGATGAAGAAACGTTTCATGTTCACTGGAAAAGCGAGGTGTTGAGAAGCCAAGGTAGAAGAAGATTGAAAAAGTAGATCTGGTTTTTCATTGGAAAGAGAAGAAGAGATATTATTGGAGAGAGAGAAAAATAAAAATATTATGTATGTGTTGTTTGAAACCCACGTGGGTATATGTATACAACTAGTACTTTTCTTTATATTTTGTAATTTCTTTAACAATGTCCGTACCTTGTACAGTATCTTTTTCAAAACTTTATTTTAAAGTTTGTTAATAACTTAATTGCATCATTTATTGTTTAGGGACTAGTAAAATTAAAAGTTGTATTGAAAGTTGTATTGTATTGAAAGTTGTATTATTTAGGGACCCACATATAATTATGAATTATAATACCCCGTGTCCCCGAGTCCATATTCAAAATTTGGACTCTTTCAATACGAGTCCACGAATCCTTGAAATCATATCTTGAAAGGTCTGACCCTTGGACACGTACCCGAGTCCGACACCCGTACCCGAGTCCGAGCATCCTAGTATAGGACTGTAATCCATTCAAAAACAAGACCATGCCATGACTTTACCACAAACTTTAGACTACTCGTCAAAGACTCGTGTATGGCCTAAATGAGCATGGTTCACTGGACTATACCAAAACATATATGCACTGAACCAAATGGATTTACCAGTTTTGCACTCTCATAGTATCAGCATTAGTCGATAAATAGCAAAAAGAAAGTCGCCTACTTGGGAGTGAGTACTCCAATCTATTTTAAAAGACTGCCAAGTAAAAAAAGTAGAAATAATAAATGGAGACTGCTGATGAATTCAAGACTAGTCAATTGTTGCAGGATCTCATCCTGGTCCAACAAGCACACACAAATAAACGACAGCTACTTAAGATAGGCAATTGACTTCAAATCATATTAATACAATCCTATTTGTTCATGCAACATACTTGGAACCATATGCAACTCAATGATAAGTATCTAATAAATAAGACGACACACAGTTGAAAAGTTACAGCACCCTCTAGAATGTGAATGTAAAAAATCTCTTAAGACCACAAATCGCCAATTTTATATGCTACAATATGACAACACAAATCACAAAGCAAACTAACTCGATAACCGCAGCAACAGGAAGACGAAGAAGGAGATGACATGACTGACTTTCAGACCCATACTGAGCAACTGCTGGACAACCCTGGACCTTCTTAAGCATGTCCTAGTACTCACTGGAACAGTAGATACATAAACACATATTAATAAAAAATAGACGGATNTCCAAATGGCCTCAAAAGAGACCGGAAGATTAAATTTCTTTGTGCAATAACTTGATGGTTTGTATAAAAGGGTAAATCGAGTTCATGCAAATTATATGACGTATGAGAAAGATACTGATATCGTACACCGAAAAGGTTTGTACAACATAATGTATGGAAACATGGACAGGTTGGGAAATGGGTCAAAACAGGATCAGGCTGAAATGTATCACTTTTAATATTGTTGAAATGAGACACTCAAGAATATGGTGCATGTGGATTTTTTACTGTAGGTTCATCATTGTGGAAAATGTTGCAAACATAGGAAAAAATTCATTCGTATACAACCAAATACATGCTAAAACCGGTTGCATATAAGAAAAGTTATACTGCACCCGGTCAGGGTTCGTTCATGTGTTTTGGGTGTATAGGACTGTAATCCATTCAAAAACAAGACCATGCCATGACTTTACCACAAACTTTAGACTACTCGTCAAAGACTCATGTATGGCCTAAATGAGCATGGTTCACTGGACTATACCAAAACATATATGCACTGAACCAAATGGATTTACCAGTTTTGCACTCTCATAGTATCAGCATTAGTCGATAAATAGCAAAAAGAAAGTCGCCTACTTGGGGGTGAGTACTCCAATCTATTTTAAAAGACTGCCAAGTAAAAAAGTAGAAACCATAAATGGAGACTGCTGATGAATTCAAGACTAGTCAATTGTTGCAGGATCTCATCCTGGTCCAACAAGCACACACAAATAAACGACAGCTACTTAAGATAGGCAATTGACTTCAAATCATATTAATACAATCCTATTTGTTCATGCAACATACTTGGAACCATATGCAACTCAATGATAAGTATCTAATAAATAAGACGACACACAGTTGAAAAGTTACAGCACCCTCTAGAATGTGAATGTAAAAAATCTCTTAAGACCACAAATCGCCAATTTTATATGCTACAATATGACAACACAAATCACAAAGCAAACTAACTCGATAACCGCAGCAACAGGAAGACGAAGAAGGAGATGACATGACTGACTTTCAGACCCATACTGAGCAACTGCTGGACAACAGGGCCGGTCCTAAGTTTTCTGCTACCCTGGACGAGCCGATCAAAAAATGCCCCTTTAAAGTAAACAACACACTAGTTTTTAGTTTAGAACCTTATCAAGCTAGCGTCTCATTCTCACACCGAAAATTATTTGATAAATAAACCGTTACAATAAAATGTTACAAAATATATTCGAAGTTCAATGTACTTTTGGATAATTTTTGTAAATCTAAGTTAACTTTGGTTTTCTTTACGGTTCGGGTTATTCAATGTTGGTTTAGTTTCTCAAAATTCATTTGATTTTGAGATATTATTAACAATTACTCAATTAGTGTACACAACTAAATTCTTACGTTTATGTACTAAATATTTGAGTATGATTATGTAAAACCATTAAAACTAGCTTAACTACTAGTAATCATTAGCAACATTTTACCAATTACTATAATAACTAGCTTATAAACCCGTGATAAATCACGGGCAGCTAATAACAGGTTGTTTGTAAACAAATAAACTTAATACAAATCGAATAATAGTAGAGCTTTTTATAATTTTCTATTCTCAACTTAATTGAAGAAACAACCGATATGTAATAGCTTATGTTATCATGTTGTTCATTTTGATTTGAAATAGATACATATTAGTTGCAAATTTTGACCACGGTGTTATCAGTGTTGATTATAAATAGAAATCTCAAATGCTTAAATAGGTCGAAAACAATCTTGAACTCAAAAAATTCAAGGCGGTAATCAATGAAAATTCTTATATTATTTTTGCAAACAACACCTTAAAGTTCAAGTGAAACGTCTCCCCTACTCTACACAATGTAGTCTCCGTAAAACGTCTCCCCTACTCTAGTTCATCTGTTTTACCACAAATGCAATATTATTAACATGCTTTCACCCGGTAAGGCCTCCTGTAGAGCTCGAAATAAGGTTGTTTTTCCTGAAGATAATGCAGTAAATCAAAATTTGCCCTTACGGTTTCAGGAAATGGCAAGTGCAATCTAAAGTTTTCGAAAATGCAAGCAGTATGACGGGAAAAATCTGGTTAAATTTTCATCTCATAACCAAATTTGAAATGACTATCTTGACTTCAGTCTCTTTTATTTTCACCTTACACTTATTATTTTATTTGATTGAAAACCAAGAACGTGAAAACCACAAGAACCCTTACTAAAATTTCATCAATTTTGTTTTATAATTGACATTTATCATTTAAACACACGGGTAGAACAAAAAAAAAACCCAATTTAATCATCTTAGAAACCCGTCAAATATTTAAAACCTCGATCTAATATCACTCAACCCAATATCATTCAAATTCAACCAAACATGTCTTTGAATATTTAATGAATCGGCAATTTGTGAAAAAAAAAAGTTATTTAAAATAATGGACTTGTGTTAGTTTCTGAGAAATTTAGAGTTCCTAATGTTCGTGTTCGTCTAATTGGGTAATAACTTCTACAAAATGGGTCATGTAGCATAGCATCTTGAAAAGTTCAATATAAATGCAATTTTCCAATTGCACTTAGAGCATCTGAAACGCAATGGTTGAGATTGGTTTAAAAATGACTTGTGTTGATACTAAAAAAAATGAGCTTATGAGATATAAGCTGAGAGCCCAAACATAAGTTTAAACAAATCCAATTATAAGCTCATAAGCAAAACTATCACAACCAATTATAAATGTATGGGTCCATGTATAAACTAACACGGGAATAAGTATATGCTTACACTCCTAATGTGTTTCTAACCAGTAACCATGACGAAGGTAAGATTCTGTTTGACGCGGCATTCCTATGTTTTTAAAAGGCTGTGGACGAGGTATAATTCCTTTGCTTGTGCATATAAGGCTCAAAAGTTGAATGGTATTTCTGCATACTAATCAGTTGTAAGTTGTGAATGTTTATGATGAAATAAATTATTTCTTTGGTTGCCTGTGCTAAGGTATATACCGTATATTTCACCCTTGTGGCTTGTTTTTAATTGTAGTTTCTTACTAGTTGCTCTAGGTCATCCTGTGCCATGTTATTTGTTCGTTTTTTGTTGTAGTTTATTTATTTCGGGTAAATTGTGAAATATATATTAGCACCAAGAAATATAAAAATTAGTCAAAGCATGGTTTGCGATGGACAAGTCCCATGGCCACAATAGATGACTGATACAATAGTAACATTCAAGCAAAGCTAGAGCATATTGACTATACTATAAACCAAGCTAAAACACATAACCAGCACACATAACACGACTTATTATCCAAGTCAAGAAGAAGCATCATCGAAATACGAATACCACACATCAGCATATAGAGAAACTAAAACTAGGGCTAAGTAAGGGGGTGTAAGTTTAAGCTTATTTTTAGGCTTATGAGCTTATTTGACTATGCTTAAATCTCATATGCCTATATTTTCCGCCTTATCTTCAGACTTCAGACTTCTGAGCTTATTATGACTTAAAGATGGAAAATAAGCTCATAAGCTAAACTATAAGAAGGAAAAAAAATGAGCTTATGAGATATAAGCTGAGAGCCCAAACATAAGTTTAAACAAATCCAATTATAAGCTCATAAGCAAAACTATCACAACCAATTATAAATGTATGGGTCCATGTATAAACTAACACGGGAATAAGTATATGCTTACACTCCTAATGTGTTTCTAACCAGTAACCATGACGAAGGTAAGATTCTGTTTGACGCGGCATTCCTATGTTTTTAAAAGGCTGTGGACGAGGTATAATTCCTTTGCTTGTGCATATAAGGCTCAAAAGTTGAATGGTATTTCTGCATACTAATCAGTTGTAAGTTGTGAATGTTTATGATGAAATAAATTATTTCTTTGGTTGCCTGTGCTAAGGTATATACCGTATATTTCACCCTTGTGGCTTGTTTTTAATTGTAGTTTCTTACTAGTTGCTCTAGGTCATCCTGTGCCATGTTATTTGTTCGTTTTTTGTTGTAGTTTATTTATTTCGGGTAAATTGTGAAATATATATTAGCACCAAGAAATATAAAAATTAGTCAAAGCATGGTTTGCGATGGACAAGTCCCATGGCCACAATAGATGACTGATACAATAGTAACATTCAAGCAAAGCTAGAGCATATTGACTATACTATAAACCAAGCTAAAACACATAACCAGCACACATAACACGACTTATTATCCAAGTCAAGAAGAAGCATCATCGAAATACGAATACCACACATCAGCATATAGAGAAACTAAAACTAGGGCTAAGTAAGGGGGTGTAAGTTTAAGCTTATTTTTAGGCTTATGAGCTTATTTGACTATGCTTAAATCTCATATGCCTATATTTTCCGCCTTATCTTCAGACTTCAGACTTCTGAGCTTATTATGACTTAAAGATGGAAAATAAGCTCATAAGCTAAACTATAAGAAGGAAAAAAAATGAGCTTATGAGATATAAGCTGAGAGCCCAAACATAAGTTTAAACAAATCCAATTATAAGCTCATAAGCAAAACTATCACAACCAATTATAAATGTATGGGTCCATGTATAAACTAACACGGGAATAAGTATATGCTTACACTCCTAATGTGTTTCTAACCAGTAACCATGACGAAGGTAAGATTCTGTTTGACGCGGCATTCCTATGTTTTTAAAAGGCTGTGGACGAGGTATAATTCCTTTGCTTGTGCATATAAGGCTCAAAAGTTGAATGGTATTTCTGCATACTAATCAGTTGTAAGTTGTGAATGTTTATGATGAAATAAATTATTTCTTTGGTTGCCTGTGCTAAGGTATATACCGTATATTTCACCCTTGTGGCTTGTTTTTAATTGTAGTTTCTTACTAGTTGCTCTAGGTCATCCTGTGCCATGTTATTTGTTCGTTTTTTGTTGTAGTTTATTTATTTCGGGTAAATTGTGAAATATATATTAGCACCAAGAAATATAAAAATTAGTCAAACTATGGCTTGCGATGGACAAGTCCCATGGCCACAATAGATGACTGATACAATAATAACATTCAATCTAAGCTAGAGCATACTGTCGATACTATAAACCAAGCTAAAACACATAACCAGCCCATATAACTCAACTTATTATCCAACTCAAGAAGAAGCATCATCCATATATGAATACCACACATCAGCATATAGAGAAACTAAAACTAGGGCTAAGAAAGGGGGTGTTAGTTTAAGCTTACTTTTGGGCTTATGAGCTTATTTGACTATGGTTATATCTCATACGCCCATATTTTCCAGCTTATTTACAGACTTGTGAGCTTATTATGACTTAAAGATGGAAGATAAGGTCATATGGTTATATCTCATACGCCCATATTTCCACATTTTGGGCATTCCCAGTCATTTTCTCGTGAGAAGCAAGTGAAACAATGAAAAACGGATGATAAATTACAGTCATCTGAGTCTGTGTAGCAGTATATGAATAAGTTAGATATAACATACCTTTCTTTTGAGATGGCTCTTCTGTAAAGAATATAGGCCGTGGTCCCTATAAAAAATCAAAAACCAAATGATCGATCAACATAGCATCACATGTTTATATTTTAGGAACCTTTTTACTAGTTGCAGTTAGTTGATTGATATAACAAAATTCAGATGTACCATGGCAGCCTGAGCAATGGGCAGTCGCAAACCAAATTGTTCCAGCTGAGGTAAACCACACAAAGCACCTGTAAAAAGGTTCAATGCTGGTTTCAGCAAAATGTCACAAAGTAGCAGGTAGGGGTGTCAAAAAAGCCAACCCGACCCGAACACGATTAAGCCTATTCGGGTTGGGATACTCGGGGCAATAAACTTATTAAGGTTATTCGGGTCAACCCGAATGCTAAATAGGGTCGGGTATCGGGTAACATATTTTTGGCTACCTCGGGTTCGGGTCAACCCGTTTGACCCGATAAGGGGTTTTTTTTATATATATATATTTTTATAAATTATCTATCTAAAATAGAAAAAATAGGCAATTGTATGACCATTTTACTCATATTTGGGCTGACCCGACCTGAGTGGACCCGAACCTGACTAACCCGAATGAACACCCCTAGTAGCAGGCAAGGCAAATCATCATAATGAGATACAAAAGGCAATCGTGCAATTTCTTTTACATTGAAAATGAACAAAATAAGTATCAAAATACCAGAACTTCTGAACAAGACACAGTAAACAATAAACCGGCCAAAATCAACCCAGCCAAAAAACACATACCAGTTTCTATCATGGGCCCACCTGAATAAGCAGTGTGGCAGAGTTGCAGAGGACGATAAGGGCTCCCTCCAGGCAGACGGCTGTTGTAGTTGTAATAATAAGCGGAACCATCATAAGGAGGCATAGACGTTCCATTGAAGGGAGAAGCAGCATAAGGTGTTACACCCCATATACATTGAAGAGGGTGCACCGGAACTAGCATAAGGAGAAGACGAGGAGTAGCCTTGTGGGGTTGGCATTTGCCTTGGAGCAGATTTCTGAAAAAAACATTTCGTTGAAAGACAAATTAATAAAGATAACTATAGGACAAAATACACATCAGCAAACTGATAGAGCATAACCAAATATTTTAAACTTGATTACAGTCATCGTAGGACTAAAATCCAGTATAAATTCCTTCTATTAGTAATCAAAACTACCAATATGCTTTGATGAGCAATCAGTTTCGTTACCAGTCCTGTTAAATGTCTATTCTCTTACAGCCAAAAAATGATAACTACTACAATATGTGTATTAAACGGAGTGTGTAACTTACTGAGTTATGATCAGCTGGTCTTGGCTGTGTACAGTTGCGCATATTGCAAGTTGTCCGAAAAGAAAAGTTGACATTCCCACAGCTAGGACAGGTCCAGTGATCTTCTCTACGACCACCTAATATCATAAGTACAACAAATAAATATGACTAAGAAGTAAGTGTCATTTACACATAATAGATGTGTGGGTCAATGTATAAACTAACACGGGAATAAGTAAATGCTTACACTGCCAATGTGTTTCTAACCAGTAACCATGACGAAGCTAAGATTCTGTTTGACGGGGCATTCCTATGTTTTCAAAAGGCTGTGGACTACTCTTGCAAACAACACATCTAAAAAGACACACGCCAACCGTGGAGCTGAAGTAATAACTTATGGAATGGGCTCAGTGCTATCAGCCTATCACCAATGCCAAGGCTTATCTTTTGTTCATAAGGGTATTTTAGCTTATGTGCAGCCATTCTTCTACGAATCTGTAATTCCACCAACACATTTCACGTATCCATGTCTTTATTTATAAGAAACATGTGACAGTGATACCGATGTAAACCTGAATCTATAGTGACAAAAAATCGAGCCGTAATTTGACAAGTACCCTTGTATTCAGTGTATATATAGGCCCTCATGTACTGTGATATCAATGAAAATGGCAATCAAGTGGAGAGATGAAATGCCTACAATGCTAAATTTACTCCACTAGCAGATCTAAACATAAAACAATACATATACAATTGAAATTTACAATTAAACCCTAAGTTTCAATAAACTGCTAGTTTGAGGTCATATGAACAAGGCTGACAAGGATTCTATTTGGAATCGAGCTTTAAACCAACACTAACGGTGGCGTCAATTGTTAAAAAAAGGACCAATAACCCATAATTGAACCATCAACAGTTGGAATTTTATGATTACATGGATGTCAAAGAAAGATTGCATACCTGGTTGTTGAAGATTTTCGAACCCAAGCCGTCAACTGGAAACATGTAAAAAGTAATTTAAGAGTTTATGTTTATGTGGTCTAGGTGAAAAGAAATAAGAAAGCAAAGTGAAAAGTTAAAACAAATAAAGCCGGGTTTTTATTTATAAAACAGGGCTCTATTTTGTGGCCGAATTAGACCCCGGTTTTTTCATTTCATAACCGGGTTTTATGCCTTTGTTTTTGATGGACACCTTTATAGAGCCCCTTTTTTCCTATTAACAGGGCTCTATTAGGGGGTCTTTATTTCAGATTTTGTAGTAGTGTGAGAAAAGAGAGTTTATGAGTCAATGAATTTCAGTACCAAGGTACATAGCCATATGACCAATCTTCAAACCCAAACACTCCTGTTAAAGATAACTGCCATTTAATAACCAGAGATTTCCAAATCTAACCAGTTAATTCTAGCAGACAAGTTCATGACATTTTCCAGCCAAAGACATCCTTATGATTTCTACTAGCCAAAGACATCAGAAGACAATACAGTTGCCTATCCCAAACACACTGTATCAGAAGATAGAAAAGCTTGTGAAGCAAAGGTTTTCAAAACCATGATACATAGCCATCTGATCAACAAGGGAGGTATGGTTAACCTGACCGTTAGTTAGGGCAAAGTAGCTTCATCTTAACATAACCCCATTCATGTCAATCTTATAAGCTTTATATCAATAAGGCTACTGAGCTATACCAGGAGTTCTCCTTGAATTTTCATGTCTACTTCTTTTATTATCATAATCTCTGTAGTCTCTTCCATGACGAGGTGACGATTCTGAACGGTCTCGATAATCCCTATCATCACTATATAACCTTGAGACCACCCTACCTTCACACCTATCATATTCTGGTGAATCACGCCTAGACCGCCGATGATTACCACTTCTGGAACTTCGAGATGAAGGAGTAACACACTGCAACATCCGAGTACAAACTCAGTATTAGGTACGGGCGCAAACCTGATTAAACATTCATACGCAAAATACAACTTTGATTGCCAGTTGCAGATACATAAGTTTCATCATGATAACAAGATCAGAAACATTATCTCAAACAGCCAAGTTACCTCTGAATGTGAGGTAGAAGCATATCTAGTAGATCGTTCTTCTTCGGTAGTACTTTCTGCAACATTAAAAAACATCTCACAATTAGATCAAACTGTACAGGTTACATTACATTAAAACGATGATTAGAAGTAACTAACTCTTACCTGAATCAAACGTTTTGCTTCCACTTGAATCACGGTACTTTCTGTTTCGATTTTGCCCACTGCTGGACCACTTCCAACGTCATCTTGATCAGCGAGTGAGGATTTTTCCACATCTTCGTCTATAGATGCCATCATAGAAGAAACTTTTGGTCTGGGAACTTTACATGATCCTTCAACTAGTTTTGCACTTGCTATAACATCTAATCCTGAAATGTAGTAAACTTTGTGTTATTAAAGAAACTGAAAATGAATGACTATTCAAAATGTTAACAAAGATAACGCCTTTAGATATGTGGTTCTTATCTTGAGGCAGAACAAGGCTACATACATTATATTGGCTTCAATCATGCCCAAAGGATACTAAGATGATGTAATGTATCAGGATAACCTTATGCTTAACTTATGCATTTATTCATTATCAAAAAACCCCTATTCCCCACAATAACTAATAAGCAATTTCGCATAAGCTTGCCCAGCCTATATAAGTTCTTTATACCCAATAGCATTAACCTCTTAAAATAAGCCTACCCAATGTTGTAAATCTCGGACTACAAAGTAAGTAATCTGCGATTACAAGCCACAAGGTCAGTGACCAGGGCGAGTTGAGCAGAATGGGCCAAAAGATTCAATATGGTCAAAACATGGTCAGCTCCGTGCTAATTCGTACAAAAACTCAGTTTGAAGTGTCTTAACAATTGTGTTGATGTTTCCAAACATAATTTGTGGTCCTATAAACAAATGATACATATAATTTCAAAATGTGTACATACAGATTCCAATACCCACACGTACTCCCCACCTAGGCCAATTACTCGCTGCCGCCTAGCGAGATTTGCAACCTCAATTTTAGCTTTTTTGGAACCCAATAACGTATTAAGGTATTTAAATAAGCTTACCCAAAACACCCCCTAAATCCCATATGATCACACTACTATAATAGTCCAAAAAAAAAAAGGCAAATACATCATCCCAATGTAATAAACGTAAGTCCTCACCTAATAACGATTTCCTCTCATACGGACGGTCTGAAGACGACTCGATCTTTCCCCGGCAATTGCAATCCACCAACACCGCTTTCCTCGGGCTCCAACGTGTCCGTCATCTTATTAATATCCATCGGATCCTGTTATCCACAAAATCAAACACGTTAACACCAAACAACAAACAAAAACCTTTACACTTAGGCTATGTTTGGCAAAACTAGATGTACGTAGTTGTTTGTTTTATAAAAGTGTAAAACAACGTAAAATCTCAATGCATCTTTTATTAGCATTTTAAAAAGAAGCGCTTAAACAAAATCCAAAAGGTAAATGCGTCTATACTATAAACGAAGCTAAAACACATAACCAGCCCACATAACACAAGTTATTATCCAACTCAAGAAGAAGCATCTTCAAAATACGAATACCACACATCAGCATATAGAGAATCTAAAACTAGGGCTAAGTAAGGGGGCGTAAGTTTAAGCTAATTTTTAGGCTTATGAGCTTATATGACTATGCTTAAATCACATACGCCCATATTTTCCAGCTTATTTTCAGACTTGTGAACTTATTGTGACTTAAAGATGGAAAATAAGCTCATAAGCTAAACTATAAGACGGAAAAAAAATGAGCTTATGACATATAAGCTGAAAGCCCAAAATAAGCTTAAACAAATCCAATTATAAGCACATAAGCTAAACTATCACAACCAATTATAAGGGGATGTTTGTTTAACCTTACTTTTGGGCTTAATTGACTATGCTTAAATCTCATACGCCCATATTCTCCGGCTTATCTTCAGACTTGTGAGCTTATTATGACTTAAAGATGGAAGATAAGCTCATAAGGTAGAAAAAAGGCGGATAAAGATGAGCTTATGAGATATAAGCCGGACCAAATAAGATCATAAGCCCAAAATAAGATTAAACAAATCCCCTTAAGTTCAACGTTTTAACCTGAGTAACCTCCAATTAATAAAATTGGCAAAACCCAATTAGTCCATAGTTCTAATCACCATCCCGATTCATGTAACACTAATAATATGAGTAATAAATTATGACAAACAATTAGACCCTAATTAAACGATAAGAAAGAGAAGGTACCATCGCTTTTATTTGACTATGCTTATATCTCATATGCCCATATTTTCAGACTTGTGAACTTATTATGAGTTGGGGGGGGTGTTTGTTTCGGCTTATATAGTGGGTTTAAGACTTATTTGGTTTTCGGCTTATGTTTTAATAAGCTCACTTTTTGTGGCTTATTTTGAAACTTTTCGGATTATATAAGCTTATTATGACATGACAAGCTTATATAAGCTTAAACGGTTTCAGCTGAGTAATCAGCAAATAAAATCATAAGCCCAAAATAGGCTTAAACAAATGCCCCTAAGTTAAAAGTTTTCACCTGAGTAACCAATTAGACCCTAAACATTAAATTAGACTAATATATGTAAGACTAATATATATATATGAGTAAAGATTAATAAATTATCGAAACCAATTAGACCCTAAACATTAAATTAAATCATGTCAACCTCTCTAATCTACCATATTCATTTAATCAAAAAAAAAAAA
>LBNU01018228.1:64164-74547 GCA_014162995.1 Artemisia annua | reverse complement strand
TTTTTTTTAAAGAAAATTTCAAAATGCACCATTAGCGTATCAAATAACTTTAAAAACGACCTTAAACTTTAATTAAAAAAAATAGGATAATTACCCTGTAATTTTATCTATTTAATTTTTTTTATAACAAATTATATTTACCAAATATTTGATAAATATGTAGCAATTTGCTTATAAAAAACATACCGTTGAAAAGGTGTTAAAATTGCCGGAAAAAAACGAGCCCAATATTGCAAGATTTTTAACTTAGTTACTGAATTTCTTTTTTATTTACAATAAATATAAACTTCGTGATTACGCACGTTTGTAAATTGTAAACATAATATATTTTAGAGTGCCTAACGGCAATTGAAAAAAGACGGCGTCTAAATTGACCTAATCGGTTGAGGTTTTTCAGTCGTGCATTTAATCAAACACAAAAAAAAACATCTTAATTGGCGAACTATTGTTTCTTTGGTAAGTTTCCTTCATTGTCTAATAAGCGAGAGTTAGTTCATACATTGAAAGAGCCGCTCGTAATTATAAAATGCAAGATTGAATGTTTACAAGTTGCTTACATTTTGGACCATTATAGGTGATGCTAGTGGTGCTATATATCGTTGGCATGATTAAATTTATAATGCAACTATAAGTCTAGTCTTCCCACTCCCAACTCTTCTTAAAGTCACACCTGATATGATTATACGTAGAAATTAGTTACTGTATTACAAATCACATTGTCTTGCTCAACCCAACTATAAATATCCAAAAATGAAGTCACCACATATGCTTATCAGCTTCCTCTCGTATATAAGTGATGCCGGTAGTGTTATTGGATGGCATAATTAAAGTTATAATGCACTATAGGTCTAGTCTTCTCACTCCCAAGTCTTCTTAAAGTCTTCTATGATTATACATAGAAAATAGTTATTGTTTGTCAAGGAATTAGTGGATGATAGAAAATAGGTGTTGCTAGCAAAATTGTAAGCTTGTAGGGCTTATTGGTACTTCCATCCCCAACTGGTTTACCCTTTACACAGTGGTATGAACAAGGGCTTATATTGTAATACATGTAAAACTCAAACAAACAAATAAACAGTGATGATACTTTTGTTTTGTCAGTGCCTTGTAGACTCAATTATATTACGTTCTCTAAATAGATTATGTCTCTAAAATACTTCCTTATTTCTTAGTTCTGGACTTAAAACCCGGTTTAGGTCTGAAACAAAATTTTAATTTTGAAAATTCCAAGTAACCATAAGAGTGTAAAAAGACGGTAAAATAAATATGACTAATCACAGACCTATTGAAAATCTAAAGTTCACGAAATTTATAATCATATGAGCAGAAGTTAGCACATCATACACTTCATTCCATATAACTCTGCTAACAACTAACTTTAATAACAACTAGCGTTTCATCCTAAAACCCAGTTTGACCAAAAATCTATCAAACATGAACCTACATAGATAGGACTCAACAAAGCGAGTAAATGACAACAAAGGGCTTTACCTTTCCAAAACCCAAGGTATTAGCAGTTCATAGATGCAACGTATAGGTGATCACAAGTATCAAACATTAGTCATATATACCTGAGTGGTTTCAGCCAGTGGTTTCATCAATATACATAGGCTCAAAAGTGGGCTGTTTCGCCTGTTCGTGATCTTGTATCTGTCGAAAATAAGAAAACAGAAATATGTAAGCCAAAGATCAAGGAGCATTTTAACATCACATAAAGCACATTTATACATAACATTCTCATATGAGATAATGAGAATAACCATCTCAAAGACTTTGTAAAACATATATACTTGCACTTGTATATATTTCGCGATTACGTTAACTCCTTGGCCGATTACAAACTCATTTTTTTGGATTTTTATATACTTTCGAGGCAAAAGCTAAAAACTACTACCAAACGGTCAAAAAAAGGCTCCAAATCATATGTAGCGACGTTACCTTTGACCATTAATTACGTTAGACATTTCATCAAACACTTAGGTGCAGCCAGTTTAACATTGAGAAGTGTAACAAAACCTAAGGCTATTCGTTATCAGTTTATCACATAAGAAAATTGAAATTAGTTAGCTCAATAGCTGATGACTGAAATTACAACCCTAACACACGATAAAATATGAACCACAATTAAAGCTTATGTTAGTCTTCCCACTCCCAAGAAAATATAAATTGCAATATAAATCTAGTCTTCCCACTCCCAAGAAAATATAAATTGCAGTCTTCCCTATATCCCAACTCTTCTTTAAAGTCATTCCTGATATGATTGTACATAGAAATTGTCTTGCTCAACCCGACTATAAAAAGCCAATACTTATTCTTATGAAATCAAGTAAATTTCCAAAAATGAATTCACCACAAGCAATAATTCACTTATCATCTTCCTCTCTTATTTCTTTTCTCTTTTACGGTCTCGCGATAACATGTCTTACTTCCGCCACCGTCTCTGCTTCATATGGCGGTAATGAGACTGATTATCACGCGTTGTTGTCATTTAAGTCAATGATCACCCAAGATCCATACCAAGTTCTAACCTCGTGGAACCATTCCTTTCATTTCTGTGACTGGAGTGGTATTTCATGCGGAAAGCGACACAAACGAGTGACTGTTTTACGACTGGTTTCGAAAGGCTTAGAAGGCTCGTTTTCTCCTCATGTAGGAAACCTCAGCTTCCTCCGAGAGCTTCATCTCTGGAACAACAGCTTTCAAGGAACCATTCCTCATGAACTTGGTCGTCTATCTAGGCTACGTGCTCTATCTCTTAGTATAAACAAATTAAGTGGAGTCATTCCAACAAACTTGTCTGGTTGTTCTAACCTCGAAGTGCTTAGGCTCGCTAAAAATAAGCTAGTTGGAAGCATACCCAAGGAGTTGAGTTTACTCTCGAAACTTGCTAGTCTTGTAATTTCCTACAATAAGTTAACAGGTGGAATCCCACCTTTCTTGGGGAATATTACATCAATGGAAGAGTTCGATGTTCACGAGAACCCGTTGGGTGGGAGCATTCCAGATACCTTAGGTCTTTGGAAAAACTTGACTGGATTTTACTCTAGTGGCTGCAACTTATATGGACATATCCCTCCTTCCATTTTCAACCTCTCACTCCTAGTTAATTTTTCCTTACCTGGTAATCACCTCACTGGTAGTCTTCCTTCAGAAATTGGTAATCAGCTCCCAAATCTTGAGTACCTTCAGTTAAGGAATAACGAACTCAATGGAGTTCTTCCACCTTCTATTTCTAATTGTTCTAAATTAGGAATACTTGAAATGAGTTACAACAATTTTAGTGGGAGGTTGACAATCGATTTTTCAAATCTAATAGATATTAATGAAATTTGGTTAGGTAATAACAACTTCCATGGACCTGGAGAAGCTGATGACACGAGGTTTGTTGATTATTTGAAAAACTGCACCAAATTAGTAGTGTTGAGTCTTTTTAGTTGCAACCTTACAGGAGTCCTTCCGATATCAATAGGCAATCTATCTGATCAACTCACCTTTCTAGATTTAGGAGACAATCAATTATTTGGAAGCCTCCCTTCAAGTGTAGGTAGTCTAGTTGGCTTGACCACTTTGTATTTAGGAGATAATCGATTCAAAGGAAAGATTCCCAGTACCATTGGAAAACTTAAAAAGCTACAGTATCTTAGTCTAGATAGCAATCAATTTTCAGGGCCTATCCCTGATGCCATCGGGAACTTATCGTTGTTGACTGAACTTTATTTATATTTCAACAAATTAGAAGGCCATATTCCATCAAGCCTTGGGAATTGTAAAGAGCTTAATTTGTTAAACCTTAAAAACAATAGACTTGGTGGTAAAATACCCAAGCAACTTCTTCAACTCCCATCACTAACTGTTGGTTTAGATCTTTCATACAACAACCTGTCTGGTTCCATTCCATCAGAGATTAAAGATCTCAAGATGTTGAGCTATCTCAGTTTAGCTCATAATAATTTGTCAGGAAACATTACTAGTAACCTTGGTGAGTGTATTAGCCTTACAATGTTAAACCTAAGTGGCAACATATTTGAAGGCATAATACCATCTTCATTCAGTTCCTTAGGAGCATTGGGGGTACTCGACATTTCTGAAAATAATTTATCAGGTAGAATTCCAAAATTTTTAGGCAAATGGAAATCCTTAGAGTATTTGAACCTATCTTTTAATGATTTTGAGGGTGAAGTACCGGTTGAAGGAGTGTTTGCCAATGCAAGTTTATTTTCGGTTTTGGGGAATGATAAGCTTTGTGGTGGTTTGGTTACACTTGAGTTACCCAAATGCAAGGAGACGGGTAATAAGAAAAAAAGGTTTCCTTTCTTCATATTTGTCATTGTGATTGCACCGACGTTGCTCATCGTATTATGTTGTGTGTATCTTTTGTGTAAGAAGAAACGCAATAGTCAACCGTCTCAATCTTCAGGGAATGAAAGGTTCTTGAAAGTTTCATACAATCAGCTTCTCAAGGCTACTGATGGGTTCTCTACAGCAAATTTGATTGGCGAGGGTGGGCACAGCTCTGTTTATAAGGGAATCCTCGATTCTAATGATGATAAATCTGTTGCAGTTAAAGTTCTACATCTTCAAAGTCGGGGAGCGCACAAAAGCTTTATAGCAGAATGTGAAGCATGGCGTAATATTAGACACCGTAACCTGTTGAAGATAATAACTTCATGTTCGAGTACTGATTTCCAAGGCAATGATTTTAAAGCGCTAGTTTACGAGTTTATGGCCAATGGAAGTGTACATGATTGGCTTCATTCAAGTGCATATACATCGAAAATGAACCATCTTCAAAGAATAAATATTCTTAGAGATGTTGCCAATGCACTTGATTATCTTCACAATCGCTGCCAAACAACGATTGTTCACGGTGACTTGAAGCCAAGTAACATTCTACTTGATGATGATATGGTGGCTCATGTTGGAGACTTTGGTTTAGCTCGACTACTTGGTACAGGCTTAAACCAAAACAGCTCAACCGGGGTTAAAGGAACAATTGGTTATGCACCTCCAGGTAATTCCACTTTTATTCCATGATGCTTATATTTATTTACAGGTTAAGGTTTGTAAATTAATTAATTGTTATTCATTTGTAGAGTATGGTATCGGGAGCGAGATGACAAGTTGTGGGGACGTCTACAGTTTTGGAATATTATTACTAGAGGTGATGACTGGGAAAAAGCCGACAGACGACATGTTTAACGATGGTCTTAGCCTTCATAAATTTGCTTACATGGCATTACCAGATCAAGTAATCGATGTAATTGATAATGATGCAATTGTGTTGCAAAGTACAGAAGCGAATGCAAAGAAAGTGGAAGAATGTTTGGCTGCAACTATCAAGATTGGAGTATCGTGCTCTGTAGATTCCCCACCACAACGGATGAAAATAGAAATTGTTGTCAATGAGTTGCAGCATATTCTCGATGTGCTTCAAAATATATAAGGTACTCTGTTCTGCCTTTTCTGTAAAATCTTATTTTACATGAGTGTGTTAAAAATCATC
Source organism: Artemisia annua (assembly GCA_014162995.1). NCBI lineage: Eukaryota > Viridiplantae > Streptophyta > Magnoliopsida > Asterales > Asteraceae > Artemisia > Artemisia annua. The sequence goes on along the minus strand of LBNU01018228.1, from coordinate 69,044 downwards.
ACTAAAATGGTTTTATTTTTCAACTCTTTCAGGCCTAAAGCTTGTATGGTGAAGTTGTAGGAAACTGCAACAAGGCGGAGTGCATGTCGTAGTTAAATAAATGTTAAGTTGTTAAAGATGTTCGTAATTGTGGTTTAATTTTCTTGTAGCATAAGTGTACGAGACATAAGAGTACGTTTACATTCTTGGTGACGTATCGTATGTATCAAGCATGTTTGTATATGTGGTTTAATTTTCATCGATCCAATTTGTGTTATCGAATTCTACTTAAGTTCTACTTGGTGTTCGATTTCTTAATGAACAGCCTAATGTTTGTATGTGTGGTTTCTATTTCATAAATTTGAATTTTTTATGAATATCTGAATGAGAAAGCTCAAGGCTCCCCCCTCTTCTGGTTTCAAGGAGTGTATGGTTCAATTTTATAGAAAGTTAACCTCATGTTTGGTATACTGTATTATTACTGCAAGTATACTTTGTTAAAAATGTGTCAATAATGACCAAAGTGTATTTCTGATACATAAATTAGCTCGAATATTTTGATACTTTTCGTATTCCTTATACAGTTAGTACAACTCTATTTTCATCGAATAAGCATTTGGATAAGCAATCCCAAACTCAAAACTGTGTATTGCTGTTTAGTCTAAGCAAGCCCAAACAGCCCTTTAGCAGTTAATGTGTAGCTTTATGGTCATCATTGTTGTTTTAACCATATTTCTAGAAATACAAGCTTTTAACTTTTTTATGTTATCTCTCCTATTTGAAATGATAATAAACGGAGACTTTAGCTTTTACGTCAGTCTATGCTGTATACTTACAGCAGCTATTATGTTACCAAACGCTTTGAAAATACGAACAGCTATTGCTAATAACTGTTTATAATTGGTACTACAACTACCGCTAGTTTTGCAAACAATAACCTCGTTTATTAGCAGTTTTGAAAAAGTAGGCTTGAGACATGCTTCTTGGATAACACGTAACCTGTTTTGAAATGCAGCCCAAACACCTCTTTATAATCTATATGGATGTTATTGATCCTTTATGTGTATCGATTGATTGACAATAGGCGAACTTAAGGGGTTATTCTGGAAACTGAATATAGTGTAGGGGTACAAGTGTAAGTTGTGCAATTAAGCTGCACGTTAAGTTAGTTAGAGCAAGTATTGAGTTTCTATAAAAAGTGCTTAAGCAGTAGAAAGGAAAGGATGTTACGAGGCATTTACTTTCAAGCTGAATTACATAACACAGTATTTAGAATAAAAAAGTTGTGAAATTAAGCTGTTAAGTTAGTATGTAAGGAAAGTTAATATGATTACTGTAATCATGTATAGTATGTATGAAACCAAACAGTGATTACTGTAATCCTGTATAGTTGGGATTTCTAATCTTATTTTCTTACTTGGATGTTTTAGGATGATGCATGATATGTAGCATTTGGGTATTCTAAAAGTTTTTGTCATCAAGTTTTACAAATGATTAATATGCCATATTTACTTTTTTAATGAAATGACCGAAGCTGACTTGGTTTAAGTTATTTTTAATTTTTATATCTTTTTTACATAGCCCGAACTGAGATGTAGGACCTGAATTTTATGCAATAAAAAGTGCTTAAGCAGTAGAAAGGAAAGGATGTTACAAGGCATTTACTTTCAAGCTGAATTACATAACACAAGATGTGTTATGTTCGTGTTTAAGGTTGAAACCAAACGGTGACTAGCATAATCCAAAAAGCATTTAAGTACGACGGATATGGGTGATTACCACATCTCAGCCCGCTACATACGCGGTAATCATGTATATATCTTAAAAGACAGAAACATATAGTTGCATCATATAAATGTTTATTTTTGACTTTATTTTCTTACTCGCATGTTTTAGGATGATCGTGACCCATCATCTCGTCATAGAATAGAAAAGAGAAACAAGATGACGCATGGTATGTAGCGTTTGGGTATTTTGAAAGTTTTTGTCATCAAGTTTTACAAATGATAAATGTGTCATATTTACTTTTTTAATGAAATGACCCAAACTGACCCGTTTTAAGCTATTTTTAATTTTTTATATATTCTTTACATAGCCCGAACCGACATGTAGGATCTGAATTTTAAGTTATGAAAGACCAGAACCGACATGTTGGACCTGCTTCTTAAGATATTTTTATATCTTTTTAACATAACCTGAACTGAACCATTTTATACGGGTCGATGTAGCCAGAAAAACAGCTCCAAGGGGCTTGTTGCAGCTCTGTAAAATAAAGAAAAGAAAAAATAAATTTTTTTGGTACTCTCCATTAATAAGTAGTCAGTATGTTAATTATGAGTGCAAAAGTTCAATATATCTGATATCATTAAAATTATTTGATTTGGGAGGTTCAATGTACTGGGCACCGTTTTTTTCTCCAAGTTACTTTTTATTTACCATTCAAAAGTAAAATGGGTCGAAATAGCCATGTATACTGTCTGCTTTAGGAACCTGTTAACACTAACAGATGACTGTGTTTACAAAACAAGCATAACCCATAATACTTTAAAAGGATGACTCGTCCGATATGGCTAAGATTTCAAGAAAGGTTCCAACCTTGTTCGTGAAGTTCAGGACACCACCGAGAATCACCAGTTAGTTACTTTTTTTACAAATCTAACATTAATTCAGGCTAATAATCACTAATTGCTTAAATTACATCAGGAATCCATAAAGATCCCTAATAATACCAGATTATCATGCCAATGAACATACAAATTCAGAAAATTAAATTGGTCCAACACACGTACATTCACATAGTATTATTGATTCAAATAAGGAAGATCCATCGACATTACAAATGAGTTGATACATTGAGCTTGCCTACTGTATGACTACTCTTGCAAACAACACATCCAAAAAGACACGCCAACCTTATTAACTACTTGAGCAGAAATGAAAATAAAACATGCACCATAGACGTGACTGTAAGTATCGTTATCGTCACTGCCTTTGAATAACTCGAGAAAAACATATGGGGTTTGATGAAGTTGATGTCGTCTCCAATCAGCCTTTAGAATTGAGAATCATATAAATAAAACAAACACACTTTATCATTCAAGTACAAGCACCAAATAAAACAAACACACGTTATCATTCTTGGCAGTAAATGTTAAGCCTTGACATTGGTGATATATCACTGACCCCATTCCAGTAATTTGTTGCTCTTTCAAAGGGAAGAAAATATTTACGTTGTTAAGAAACTAACTGTCGTGTTGGCCCAAACGTGGATCTTTATGGTCTAACGATCAAATCACAATATACCAGAATTGAATTGAAATAAACACTAAATAACTTTTATATAACTTGTAATAATAAACTTGTCATCATGTCTTTGTTTTACAGAATCCTATCTATTTATAATGAATGAAACGGTGCGTCTAAAAGATGTGTTGGTTCGTGTTGAAATGGTTCGACCAACAGACATGTCGCTTCATTTTGTAACTGCTATTTGGCCGTTATTTTGAGAGTTGACTTTTTTTAAAAAGGTTGACTTTGACTTCGGGTTTGACCCTTTAAATGGGTAGAATTAGTAGATTGGGATTAACCCAATATTCTCCCCCTTAATCACAATCTCTTTGTCGTAAATCTTTAACTCCAATAAGTTGTCTCATTGTTAGTAATTTGATCTTCAGTAGTGCTTGAAACTGCCAATAGGAGGGTTGGTTCTAAATCTTCTTCGATGAAATTCGTCTCTTCTTGTCTTTGATATCTTCAATCTTTTTTATGACAATGTGAGGCATAATGTCCATATTCATTGCAATTATAACATTTTACTTTGCTGAAATCTCTAGGTTTTTTTGTTGCTTCATTGTGATGTCTTCGACCATTATCGTTGTGTTTTGAAAACAATAGTTTATCTTGATCTTCAAATGCTCTTCCCTTATTAACTTTTACTCTTTCTTCGTAGGTTTTCATTCTACCAATAGCTTCGTCTAGAGTCATTGTATCTAGATCGGAGTATTGCTCTACGGATGCGACAATTTGAATGAATCTTTCAGGTACAGAATTTAGCAATTTTCGTACGAGAGTTGGTTCATCAAGTGTTGATCCAAGACTTGTCATCTTTGAAGTAATATTTGTCATCTTTGTTGTGAATGAATCGATGGTTTCATTTTTCTCCATTTGTAATATCTCAAATTCTGATTTGAGTGTTTGTAGTTTTGCCTTTTGCACTCGATCCACTCCAACATTTCTAATCTTTAATGTATCCCAAACTTCTTTTGCGCTTTTGCTATTTGCCACTTGCAATGTCATTTCTTCGGATAGTCCTTGAAATAGGTATGCAATCGCAGTCTTGTCTTGCTTTTCATCGATTTTAGTTGCAACGGTAGGCTCAATCATTTCCCATAATCCATTTGCTTGTAAAATGATCTTCATTCTTATTGACCATACCGTATAATTTGTTGCCTTCAACAAGGGGCATTGGAAATAGGGTGTCGATCCCATCCCCTTGGTTGTACCGTTGTACGAACTATTACTAGATTCGTCTTCTTTTTCCATAATTAATTTTGGAAAAGTCATGAGTATAATATAATACTTTTATAAAACTTTTGAAACTTTGTTAATAACTTTATAATGCTTTTCAAAAAAACTTAATAATGTAAATCTTAAAAAAAACTTTAAACTTTTTTAAACTTTAAGAACTAAAAAACACTTAAAACTTAAATCTTTAAAACTTATAAACCTTAAACTTTATATATTTCTTATCGTAAATCCAATAAAAAATATTAAAACTTGTTTCTTATCATAAACCTAACAAGAAAATCTTAAAACTTGTTTCTTACCATAAACCAAATAAGAAAAAACTTAAAACTTTCAAACTCTTAAAACTTAAAATACTTTAAAACTTAAATAAAAAA
>LBNU01018228.1:50047-63900 GCA_014162995.1 Artemisia annua | reverse complement strand
GAGTTATTATGTATGTTTAAGTGTTTAAGATTGAAACCAAACAGTGATTAGTATGATCCAGTCTATATCTTACAAGACTGAAACATATTGCATTCAGTGCATAATTATCATGTAAATGTTTATTTTCGACTTCTCATGTTATTTTCTTACTTGGATGTTTTAGAATGATCGTGACCCATCATCTCGTCATAGAATAGAAAAGAGAAACAGGATGATGCATTGTATGTAGCGTTTTACAAATTATTAATATGCCATATTTACTTTTTTTTGATGAAATGACCCGAACTGACCCGTTTTAAGCTATTTTTAATTTTTATATCTTTATTACACAGCCCGAACCGACATGTAGGACCTGAATTTTAAGCTATGAAAGACCGGAACCGACATATTGGACCTGTTTTTTGAGATATGTTTATATCTTTTTTCACAAACTGAACTGAACCATTTTATACGGGTCGATGAAACCAGAAAAACAGCTCCAAGGGGCTTGTTGTAGCTCTGTAAAATAAAGAAAATTTTTTTTTTTGTTTTGGTATTCTCCATTAATAAGTAGTCAGTATGTTAGTTATGAGTACAAGAGTTTAATATATCCGATATTATAAAAATTATTTGTCATGGGAGGATCTTTGTACTGGGCACCGTTTTTTCTCTAAGTTACGTTTTTATTTACCGCTCATAAGTAAAATGGGTCAAAATAGCCATCTGTACCAGTGTTGGTTAGTTGCTGTACTAACTGCTTTTGGAACCTTTTAAAACTAACAGATGATTCTCGCTGGCTCAATCCGGCCCCTTTACCACCCAAAACATATCCATCTGGACCAGCTAGAGCTTCAAGGTTAACATCTGCTGCGGAAGAAGGTGACACAGTGTTCGATGCCAACAACTCATCATTTTAGGTAGGCGGTGAAGAGGCTTCCATCCAGAAGAAAGAACCACAAGTGAAAAAAAGACTGGTACATGTATCATCCGTTATGAACTCGAGGTTATGCGGAATGTAATTGTAACAGATAGTGATTGTTAATGACAAATGAATTCTATTGGACAACAAAAAACTTAAAAGCTTCCATCTTTCTCTCTTTTTGCGATATTTTTTAGACTTTTAATGATATTTTTTCTTGTCACTAAAAGACATTTTTTTTGTCCTATTCAAAATAGTACTATGAATAAATGTTGTCATTCTAATTACAAGATGTTTTGTCCTTCTTTTTGCCTATATTCAAATTACATGTTTCGTCCTTCTAATGCAGTTTTGCTACCTATCTGCACTTTTACTTTGTCCTGTTAGTCGACATTACTTAGGCCTTATGGCCCATGTTACTATTAATAGTAGTTCTAGCTCATATATTGTATCTATAATACTCTATTGTATGTATTTATTGACTTGAAGTATAATGAAAATACTCAGATGCCATATTGCATTTCAAGATTTCATTAAACTACAAGTCAATAAATACATGCAATAGAGTAAACTAGATACACTATATGCGCTAGGCCTATCAATAGTAACATGGGCCATAAGGCCGTAAGTAATGTCGACTAACATGTCCTTTATGAAAAACCTTTTCAAAAAACAAGAAGCTCTTCTTTTATAATTAACTCTAATTTTATGAGTTTTCTTGAAGTGTTCTCTACTTCTCTACATATGGTTGCGAATTAAAGAAACAACAAACAAAGAACAAAAATACCTTTGATCGACCTTAGAAGGGTGCTCAAAATGAGCTTCTATACCCACTTTTCAATATAAGTTTTGTGTGGTATATGCCATATAGTTACTAAAATGAGTAAATGACAACTCACCGCCAAGCGAATGAATAATTCACAGGGTCTTCTACTCATTTTAAGATTACAAGAAACCTAAAATGATGTCAGTGGCAGGAGTTTTGAAACAAACTCCCGACACTATATGGTTACAGTGTTAGAGCTTCAATATTTCTCTTTTGCCACATTTTGTTTAATCAAATTCTTATTCTCGATCTTGTTAACACCCTTGATTATTAACCAAACAACCACAAATAACAAATTTGCAAAAACCTTGTTAAATTTGAGGTCTAATCGTTTGCTTAATTGGCTTTATGTTAAAACAGTCGTTGAAGCTATAAATTTAACAAAGCGACGAGCCAACAACCACCAAACCCTTGGAGGGCATTTGGTTATTAGTTGTAATTTGGCGTAATTGGATGTAATTGTAATCTGATTGCATTACGTACCCTGTTTGGTTTGCAGATTTGAGAGAATTGTAATTTAGATTACATTACGTAGGCTGTTTGGTTTCCGTTGTATTTGTAATTTAGTCACTTCAATTACATCAAATAAGGAAATTCAGATTTCATAACAAGTTGGATAGAAAGTTTTGAATTACATTGTAATTCATAATTTTTACTTTAAAGCCACAATTATTATTATTATTATTATTATTATTATTATTATTATTATTATTATTATTGATTTTTTTTATTATTAGTATATTAATAATTATTTACCTTTTAGAAAATTTAACTTATTATTATTATTATTATTGTTATTACTGCTACTACTACTAAATATCTTTTGCCGTTCAAAAAAAGGTACTAATATTTATTATTATTATTATTATTATTATTATTATTATTATTTTTATATTAATAATTATTCACTTTTTATCAAATTATTATTATTATTATTATTATTATTATTATTATTATTATTATTATTATTATTATTATTATTATTATTATTACAATTCATTCATATTACAATTACAAATCTTTTAACAACTTACAATTCTTTCAAATTACATTGCAATTCCATTAGCATATTACAATTCCATCAAAAATATTCTACTAACCAAACACCCTTTTAGTGTGTGTTTGGCTAGCTCCATTACCATCATTTTGATGGAGAAATTGAAGAAATGATTTTTTTTTTCTTGTAAGTGCTTCTAATTATAATGTATTAAAGAATAAACTTTGCTAGAAAAAATTATGTAAACAAATTACATGCAACATTTGGTACCTAAACATTTTGAAAATAATTTTTTGGTGACAATATATAATATAACCCTTTTTATTTAGATGTTTTTTCAAAAGGAAAAAAAAAATGATTTTCGTGGTTATTTTTTGTTTCATTTCTCTGACACTATCAAACAGTGAAATTCAATAAATTTCTCACTCACTTTCATTTCTTTGAATTCTATCTTTTTTATTTTTTTCAAGTATTTTAAACTTCAAATTTTCCTGATCCCCATACATATAATCAATCGGGCTATTATTATCAAATTCTTTTTCTTCTTCTTCCATTTTGTCGAGTTTATATGCTTTATTTGTAATCTCTGAAATTCTCTTTATCAAACGTACCTTTAAATCTGAAAAACAATATAATGTTTTAGCAAAACTTATATACATTTTCGATATATAAAATACTTTATTATGAAGTCAAGTATTTTAAATATGATTTTTTTTAGGAGATATGAAATTGCCGTTACATAGTCAAGACCGCGTTTGTTGATTATTACTACTAGTTTCTATGTAGTGGTTAGTAACTTGGTACAAAAGCTACTGCACATGCATCTCATGTACAATTATTAAGTACTTCCAACAAAAACTAATACAGATTAACAAAGAAGGCATTATTTTTATACACTTATTTTGAGTGTATAAAAGCTAAAACATGATTCATGGACAACTTGTTAATAAATGATTCATTTCAACAGGTATTTGGTACAAAAAGCCTTTACACGTGCATCTGATTCACAATTATTAAACTTTGTCCTTTATTTGTTAGGCCGAAAGATACAACTTATAAAATGTTCGCACGTATGAACGACTTGAATTTATGAGCTATAAGGCTAAACACAGTAAAGGAAGGGATTGACCTTTATTTTAACTGTCACGTCAGTTTTCTCTCTAGAGCGATTTGTTGCTACAGTAAGCGACCTACACTACAAAAACATACCTCACAAAAATACTTTTTATATTTAATTAACTACACACAAAAATAAATAAATAAATAAATAAAATAAGAAACGATCGAGGTCGTCCAACCTTAATCGCCCAACACACTTGATCAATCGACTAAACCAAAAGGGACGATCGACATTGTTTGAGAGATTGATCGATCGTATGTCAGTTATTGTGAAAAGCCTAACCATTCTCTTCAGATTTTCTATATATGTACGTCCTATATGATTTTTAAAATTTTCACTATTACAGAAGCTTTGCATGATTGAAACAAACCCCCTGTGAGTAATAAAAACGAGATATAATATGAGGATTAACTCGTTTAAATGCTTAACGTGTTTTTCTACCCGAGATCGTACGTGTTTAGTGTTATGGATTCGGTAGGGTTTTAGTTATGTTAATTGTACACTCCGTCAGGACAACGTATTATTAGTTTATAACTCTTTACATGTCAATTATGTTAGACAAACTTACTTCCTTCATTTCATGTACGGAGGTGCATGGCAACTTACACACACATGCACGTACATGCAAACATCAATAGGACTAAACTTCTTAGTTAAACACGTACCCCTATAGTATGATGTAGAAACTACCATGAAGGTTCAAAAAATTGAAATATTTGGATCTTGTTACTAACAAAACAAGTGTTTGTTTTTTATGGATTATTGAAAGAGAATATAATAACTAATGGTGACTAAATTATGGCGTGGAAAGGCCACAGACAATCACGGAGAGAGAATCAGAGTTAAAAAGGCATTTGTGTTTTAGTCAAAAAGTCTTAATATTTTACGAGTTATTAATTCTGTTTATTGGTTTTATAAGAAGAAAAAAAAAGAACATTCTAAGCCATAGTAGCTACTGGTTTCGTCGCAGACGGTTTTAAAGCGTTCATACATCCATTTGCTTTCGATGGTCGATCGCCGCCCACTGCATGAAACTAAAAAGTGGCACGTATTAGTATTAGTATATGGCATTAGAGTATCTATAATGTGAGATGTAAGTAAAGCTTTAGAACTTATAGAAAGTTTTGTCTTTCATGTCATATATAATGAGTTTTTAGGAAATTTGGTAGCAACAACAACATATAAATTTGCTTTCCTTTCTCTCTCCTCCAACTAACTTTCCCGCCATTTCCACCATTACAATTTACGTATTTTTACTAGATCTAGCTTGATTTAGTACAAATTTCTTAAATCCAATCCGATAGTTCGACTCAGAATTTCATTCCGCACATTGTGAAGTAATTTTCCCCAATTTTTACCGTGTAATTGATTTGTCCGATTTTGGCGCCAAAATTCAATATCGGTCAAATTAAATGATAGCATGTAATTGTAGCTTAATTGTGTGTTTGTTTAGTTTTTAATAATGTCTAACAAAAAGAAACTAAATAAGAGGCAGGTTAAGCTGCCACAACAGTATAATGATTTTGTTGTGAGTGCTATGAGTCAGAAACCTAAGGATGCAAGCAAGAAGGAAACTGAAGGTGGAAAGTGTGTTCGTAATTTGGGGGAAAATGAATTTGTTGAGGAAAATGAAGTAAATAAGGAAGGGGAGACTAGTGGGAACAGTGGTAGTGAGGTTAGGGTTGATGAAGGTACTACTGGTGTTGCTACTGTGGACAAGGTGTTTGATGATATGGAGGATAGGGTTAATGATGGTACTATTGGTAATGACAATGGGGGAAAGGTTTATGTAGCTGTAAATGGGAAAGAAGAAGTGAGTAGTAATAAAGTCACTGAAGTAAATGAAGTGGATAGCAATGTAAGTACTCCTTGTCTTAATACTCAAAGTAATAATGCTACTGATAGCTGTGATAAGTATAAGGAGAATGTAAGTGCTAGTGAGATGAATAAGAATGAAAATGTTAGTAATAAGGAGAATGTTACTTATGCTAAGATGCTTAAAAAGGATGTTAATAATGCTGATAAGGAACTTATATACATTGCACCTAGTGTGAATGAAAATGGAGAGGAAACTGTGGTTTTCAATGAGGAAATAGTTCAAAAAGGAAGCATGAAATGGTCTAATACTGTATGTGGATACTTTGTGGGACAGAATATGAGTATTCATGAGTTGAGGTATCATATTAGAAGGATGTGGAGTAGGTTTGGTGTTAAGGAGATAACTGAGAATGGAAATGGTATGAATCTATTCAAGTTTAAAGATGAAATTGGTATGAATCAGGTTCTTAGCCAAGGGCCTTGGATGGTGAATAGTAGACCTATGTTTGTGCAGAAGTGGGATCCTGAAATAGGCATGATTAAGGTTGAACCAGTGAAATTGCCAGTTTGGGTTAGATTGGTACAGATTCCTATGGAAGCTTGGAGTATGGAGGGAATTAGTGCTATTGCTAGCAGTATTGGGAAACCTAAGATAATGGATAATGCAACTGCTAGTATGTGTCAAATGGGTATAGGTAAGATCAATTATGCTAGAGTGTTGGTGGAAGTTGAGGCAAAGAAAGATTTGAGGAATACAGTTAAAATTGAATATGTTGATAAGGATAAAAATGTGAAGGGAACTAAGGAAGTAAAAGTTGAGTATGAATGGAAACCTGAGAGGTGTGATCATTGCATGGTTTTTGGTCATAATTTTGGGAAGTGTAAGATAAGGCCTAGAACTGTAGATGAAACAAAAAAACAAATTGAAGAGGAGGAAATGATGAAAGCTAAGGAGAATAATGAGGGGTTCACTGAAGTTCAATATAAGAAAAGATCTATGGTACAACAAAGGAAAAATGGGCAATATAGGAACTATGGTCCACATGTTCAAAGGCAAGAATACAGGAAAAAGGATAGTGGAAAAGATAAGGGTAAAGAAAAGATGAATGAGGAAAATACCACAACAGATACTGATAAAGTTAGAGGTGATGGGTTAAATACTAAAAGAGCAGTAAATAGAAGTACAGAGAAGAGTGATGATATAAGTAAAGTTGGGAGTTCATCTGCTAATAGATTTGAAGCTCTAAATACAACAGAGGAGGGTAATACAGAGGAAGTGTTGGAAGGTGTGAATGAGATGGCTCAAACAATGACTCAAGATAATGTCATTGGTTTGAGTACAAACATCTTGAATTAAGGTTGTAGTATGTACTGTCTAATGTCCTTCTTTAGTAAAGTTTATGGATTTTAAGCTTGCTACTTGGAACATTAGAAGTATGAATAAAGGGAAAAAACAAAAAGAAGTTAGGAAGTTAATTGTGGAGGAAAGAATAAAGGTTTGTGCAATTGTAGAAACTCATGTCAAGCCTCATAAACTCTCTAAAATTTGTGAAGCTACATTTGGGAATTGGAATTGGATTTCAAATGTTAATCATAGCCAAAATGGTTGCAGAATTCTAGTAAGCTGGGATCAAACAATGGTGGATGTGGTGATGATTCATTCTTCAAAACAGGCAATATTGTGTATGATTGAAATCCTTGCTAATAAAACTAAATTTTTCTGTAGTTTTGTTTATGCTGCAAATACAGGCAAAGAAAGAAAAGAATTGTGGAGAGACCTTAATAGAGATCAGAGAATAACCAGTGGCTTCCCTTGGTTGATCATTGGTGATTTCAATGTCACTTTGAAGACAATGGAGCACTCAGCTGGTGGCTCTGTGGTAACAAATGACATGCAAGATTTCATTGATTGTGTAAATAATGTTGAGGTAGAAGACTTATGCAGTTCTGGTGTCTATTTCACATGGATAAAATCACCTTCAAATCCTCAGACTAGTATTCTCAAGAAGCTGGACAGAGCAATGATTAATGAAGACTTTATTAACAAATTTCCTATGGCAAATGCTGTTTTTCTCCCTTATATGGTGTCTGATCACAGTCCAGTGGTAGTCAGATTACCTTTAATGGTTGAAAAGAAAAATAAGCCTTTTAGATTTGCTAATTTCATAGCTGACAGAGAGGAATTTCTTGGTATAGTGGAGAAGGAGTGGAATTGTAATGTTCAGGGGGTCAGAATGTACAAACTGGTGAAGAAACTGAAGAACCTTAAAAATCACATGAGGAATTTATCATGGAAAAATGGTAATGTTCATGAAAGAGTAAAAGTCACCAGAGAAAACCTTATGTCTGCTCAGATGCTTGTTGATGCCAATCCTCATGATGTTGCAATAAAAGAAAAGGAGAGTAGTGCATTGAAAGAGTATAATGAAGCTGTGGATGAGGAAGAGAAGTTCTTGTTTCAAAAGGCAAAAGTTGAATGGATGAGCAAAGGTGACAGGAACAACAAATTTTTTCATAAGATCCTCAAGAGTAAAAGTCAAGCAAACAAGATTGTAAGTATTACAAATGATGAGGGGGAAGTCTTGGAAGGAGATCTCATGGAAATGCAGTTTGTGAATCACTTCAAAAATTTTCTGGGTAATTCTAATAATAATACTGAATGGAATTTAGAAGGAGTGTTTGGAAATATTTTAAGTATAGATGAAGCAGAGCAAATGGTCAGGGAGGTTACTGATATGGAGATTAAAAATGCTATGTTTGACATTGATGAGAACAAGGCCCCTGGTCCTGATGGGTATACATCAAAATTCTTTAAAAAAGCATGGCACATTGTAGGACCTGATGTATGCCTTGCTATTAAAGAATTTTTTCAAACTGGGAAGCTTTTGGGTGAAATGAATGCAACCTTGGTATCACTGGTCCCAAAAGTACCTCATCCAAGTAAAGTAGCTGAGTTTAGACCAATTGCATGCTGCAATGTGGTATATAAATGTATTAGTAAAATTCTTACTAATAGAATAAAGGAAAGTTTGAAGAAATTAGTTGACTTAAACCAAAGTGCATTCATTGAGGGGAGGTTGATTCAAGATAACATCCTGATTACTCAGGAACTGCTCAAAGGCTATGAGAGAAAGAATGGTTCAAAAAGATGTTGCTTAAAGATTGACCTTGCAAAAGCATATGATACTGTGGAGTGGTGCTTTCTAAAAGAGATTCTTGGAAAATTTGGTTTTCATAGCAAAATGATCCAATGGATTATGGTTTGTGTTACCACTGCAAAGTTCTCTATTTGCTTAAATGGTGACAGAAAAGGATACTTCAGTAGTGGAAGGGGTCTTAGACAGGGAGATCCTATATCTCCATACTTGTTTACTCTTGTTATGGAGGTATTCACTTTACTTATGAAGAGAAATGCTCAACAAGGTGGTTTTAAGTATCATATGGGATGCAAAGAGGTACAATTAACACATTTATGTTTTGCTGATGATTTGCTTGTTTTGTGCCATGCTGACATCAATTCTATCACAATCATCAAGAATACCTTATTGGAATTCAGTAAAGCTTCTGGTCTCCTTCCTAACATGAGCAAGAGTACTGCTTTTTTCTGCAATGTGGGTCATGAGGAGATGAGTAAAATTCTTGAGATACTGCCATTCAAAATAGGAAAGCTTCCTGTGAAATATTTGGGAGTCCCTCTTATAACAAAAAGAATTGGTGCTAAGGAATGTAAGCAGCTTATTGATAAAGTTAAAAATAGAGTGCATGATTGGAAAAACAAGTATCTGTCATATGCTGGGAGATTACAGTTGATTGCATCAGTGTTAGCTTCAATGCATGTTTATTGGGCTGCAGTGTTCTTGTTACCTAAGTCTGTGATTTATGACATTGATAGAGTTCTAAAAGGTTTCTTATGGAGCAAAGGTGAATTAAAGAAGGGCCAAGCTAAAGTGTCCTGGAAAACAGTTTGTACTCCTAAGAGTCAAGGTGGTTTGGGATTGAAAAAACTTGATACATGGAATGAAGCATTGCTTATCAAGAATCTGTGGAGTATTGCATCTGATAAAAATTCTTTATGGGTTAAATGGGTCAACATGGTCAAATTGAAAGGAAGAAGTGTTTGGGAGATTCAAAAAGAGAATAATGACAGCTGGATGTGGAAAACTATTTTAGATCTTAGAGATAAAATAAGAAGTAGTGTGTGGAAGGTTGTGAATAATGGTAAAAGGACTAATATTTGGCATGATCAGTGGTGTAATTTGGGAGTTTTGAGCAATATTTTTTCAAGCAGAGATGTGTATGATGCAAGATTTCAAGATAACATGACTGTGAATGAGATGGTGAATAATGGAGAATGGTTATGGCCTGAGGAATGGGTAGTAATGTGTCCTGAGTTGAATGAGATTCCTATACCTGTTATTGATGAACAAGTTAGTGATCAAACTAAATGGAAGGATATTAATGGCAATTTAGTGGATTTCTCTACTAAACAGGTTTGGGAGAAGTTATGTGTGCAGAATAATGAAGTTCCATGGCATAAAGTGGTTTGGTTTTCACATAATAATCCAAGATTTGCATTTGTACTTTGGATGGCAATGAGAGGTAGACTACAAACACAAGACAGAATCATGCAATGGAACAATAATAAAGATATGAAATGTCCATTATGTGAGAAGGTTAATGACTCTCATAAGCATTTGTTTTTTGAATGTGAATTCACCAGTTGTATATGGGAGGATATGAGAAGTAAGCTAGTGGAGAATGATATACCAGTGGTTTGGGATGAAGTGATTGAATACTATAGTAACTGCACTTGCAACAACTCAATCAATAGTGTGCTCAAAAGAATTGTTCTGGCAACAAGTGTCTATTACATCTGGAGAGAAAGAAACTCTAGATTGTTCACAGGGGAGAAACAATGTTCTGAGGCAGTATTGAAAGTGATTAATGATAATATAAGGTTGCAACTTCTTGGACTTAAAGTAAGAAAGACAGTTAATGTGATGAATGTGGCTAAAAGGTGGAAGGTGGATATGAAAATGAGATGTTGTATTTGAATAAAGGAGTGTTTGGGAAAGGAAGTTTCAGAATGAAGAAAAGGAATATAACAGTGTGTTATTGATGATTCAAACTAAAGGTGTGGAATACAGGTAAGTAGAGGCTACTAGCATTCTTAATGTTTTTGTTTCTTTTAATCAGACCATTACAATTGTGGAGTACCTAGTACCTTGGAGTCCTAATTGTGTAACTGTACCTACAATAGAGGCATAGTTTCTTCTGGTTTGGCCTTGGGAGGAAACTAGGAAAGCTATGTTTTCTATGTAGGAGGTCTATCACAATGTGGATGTACCATAATGTAGGGCTCCCCTTTGTGAAGGGTAAATGGTCTTGGAGGGGGGTGTAAGTAGTATGGAATTGAGAGTGGTGAAAGATGACACTTCATGGTCCATACTTTACACTCCCACAGGAGGAATGGTTGGTCCTCACTGGAGGAGAGTGTTTCTAGTCATATGAAGCCATTCATAGAGATGGAAATGTAGTATGGCTAGAAGAGCCCTTCGGTGGAGGGGTACGGGTTCCTAGTGAAGCCATTAACTTTTTTTTGCTATTCTTACTGTGGATGCTGGATGAGTGAGTATGGCAAAAAGGTAAGATGGAAATGTAGCTAGATGGTAGGTGCTTTTGAAAGTGAATTGAGGTTTTAATGTGGCGATATGCAATACTCTGTTCTTGCCCTAGTCTGCCTGAGGAATGCTCTGTTTTTGTGTCATCTGATATAGTTTAGCTTTTTAGTTCCAGGCTGTATATAGAGTCTATTCTGAATTAGGAAAGGGGTATACCCCAATCCTTTTGGTGATAAACCTTATGATGTAAATTTGTTGGTTGATTAATATAATTCACTTTTGCACCAAAAAAAACACACGTCACTAATGGGAGCAATTGAAAGTGGGTGTATGGGAAATTGGGAATGCTTAGTCTAGACTGTGTATCTGCTTAAAAAAATAAGCTGGCACATAAGCAGTTCTATCCACACACTCAAAACTGCTTATATGCTTAACAATACACAGATAAGCACTTAAATAAGCAATCATGAACACCTTCTGACTATTTTCTTACCTATCGTCCCTAGACTTTTCGCGGTATGGTTTGACCCATAGTCACATGGAACCCGGTACGCTCCGGTACAGGAACGAGAAACGGGTACGCGGTTCGCTAAGTCCTTAAAATTCGGTACGAAGGGGGTAGGCTCATTTCGGTACGCTCCGGTTCGCTTCGGTTCGATGTACCCAATTTGGTACAACGTACCATATTATACTTGTAATTTTAATTTTAATTTTAATAGGTAATATGTTTTATATATAAAATTTATAAATATATCCATCTAAACCCTAAAATACCTCTATCTTCTTTCTCGCACCATTATTTCTTTATAGTTTACACATTTTTCTATAAAAAAACAAAAACAGAACCAACTAAACCACAATGATTTTTGACCGATTCTGTCCCAAATTTGGTCCGATTTTGACTCATTCCTTCCGGATCTAAACGATTACAATTGGCTTTGACCGAATCTGTACCGGTTCACTTTGGTACGTCGTACCGCTTCACTTTGGTACGTTGTACCGATCCATTTTGGTACGTCGAACCAGTAGACTTCGGTACGGCGATTGATGCTGTTTGGGAACGCCAAAAATAACGATCCGGATCGCGATTCCGAACGATCCGGATCGCGATCGTACCACGTTTGGGTACGAACGATCCGGAACGGGGAACGCGGCCGAGTCAGCGTTCCATGTGACTATGGTTTGACCAAAACTCTTGAACTAAATATGAAAGTGAGTTGCCTTGGTTTAAAATGTTTCTAACTGTTTCTCCAAACGCAGATGTTACAAAACCAGTGGTCTAGCAAGTGTCTGGCTTGGTTGCTCACATATTAGTATTAACGGAATGTTCCGGGAAACCTTCTTGAGGTGTCCAAACATCTCATTGCACATTCTTTAATAATCCGAATTAGTTTATTAGCTTATAGTCTTATACCACCATAAAAAGTAAATTGGTTATTTTGATTTACCAAAAGTACTCTCCATCCGGTTTGATAATGACAAGAGCATTCATGTTTTTCAAACAGAATTAAAATTAACTTAAGTTTAGCACAGACATACTGCTTTGGAGATTTTTGGCCCATTTGACCCGTTCCTTTCTTCTAAGTTCTACGATCTTACCCTTTCACATGTTAGAGCTAAATCATGACCAGAATCCACCCATTGGGAGTTATACGGGTCAAAAATTCCACCTATAATCCACTATTTAAAAAACAAAATTAAAGTTTCTAATACCTGTTTGGCAGTTTATTTATCCACTATTTACTAGTAATTAGTTTATACTTGGGCTTTTCTTTGTTAATATATTTTCCTTTATATATTTATTTTATGAGAGAACGCATTGTACAATGTCCAAAATTGCTCACCTAGGCTAGAGTTTTTGTCCTGAATGTAAAGTTGACAGTCATTTCCACAATCTACGTAGAAGTTATTCTGCTGTCTAGAGGAATTATGCTCATCATCTTCCAAATTAGGTGATTGATGTGCATCATATACTGGTGGAACAGTCGAAATGGACCAAAGCATGGGTGTGCAGTATTCATGTGCTGAAGCAAATCCAAGGTACCATGTTTAAGACACCTGCTTTTGTCTTCCACCTGTCATAGCATAAAGAATTACCAGTTACAGTTGGGCACGCGTTTATTAAAACTGAAGCAGTATAATCAACAATACCTATGTTTCCTGAAGCTTTACGAATAGCTGCTATAAGGTCAGATGCATAAAGAGACATGTAGCCAATTGTGTTGATAGATGATGAAGGTTTTCTTCCTACCTCTTTCAAGTGCTTGATGCCAGCTTTTCCATACCCTTCGACATTAGTAATGAACTTAAACCCCGTTATATTGTAAGGAAGATGGCTTGGTGTCTAAAGAGTTATAGATGAAGCATTCATTAAGAGAGCTAACATTCTAACTATATTTCACGTTCCAAATTACTACAGTACTAATTACAGATGTGTTACATGTTATCATGATAGCTCCATCGACTGGACATAAGAAGTCTTCATGTTTGGACAATGTGCTATTGAAAATTCCTGATGTGGATCCTAACCTGCAAAAATGTGTATAAAATCAATTGAACGAATAATTTCCTGA
>LBNU01018226.1:105372-122310 GCA_014162995.1 Artemisia annua | reverse complement strand
GTCACGCGACCTTTAGTCACACACACTCGAAAAATCATGTGTGACTATATGTATTTCGTCACACATATTGAGTGTAGCCAATGCCAGATTCTGTACTAGTGCATCATCTCCTACCTTTTCTAGCTCTCCACCAAGAGACTCACATCCTCTTCCAACAAACTCACCAAATCATACCACCACATCACCAAATGGGCCTTTGGAAAACATTCCTCCCAATCCACCATCATCTCCAAACCTTGGGAATCATCTTCCTTACTACTTTGTGAACAACCACACCTTGGGATGTGCTTGTTGTTATCACAACTTTCATCTCATCAACTCTCTTCGAGATGAACTACACATCATGTTTGGCCACATTGAGTTTCTTCTTGCTCAAAAAAATGTGCAACCAACTCCCATTTTCACCATGCCACCTTCGGCTCCACCCTCTTCCTCACCATCATCATCTCCACCCTCTAACTATATATCTTTACATATCTAGTTAAGAATCATCAAGTGGAAGCTATATTTTGGGCCAAGCATGTTTGGGAAATAGCTTGTTGTAGTAGTTAATGACTATTGTTGTAGTTTAAATGTTGTCTTGATTATGTGATGATGTATGCTCTCATACGTTTTCTATGAATGAATGATCTTGTATGCTTTNTATATATCTTTACATATCTAGTTAAGAATCATCAAGTGGAAGCTATATTTTGGGCCAAGCATGTTTGGGAAATAGCTTGTTGTAGTAGTTAATGACTATTGTTGTAGTTTAAATGTTGTCTTGATTATGTGATGATGTATGCTCTCATACGTTTTCTATGAATGAATGATCTTGTATGCTTTTCATGTGGGAAATGAATGAATGATTATGCTTTAAATTATGTTAACATGTTGTGATGTTTGTCATGGTTGACTTGAAAATGGACTAAAATTATTCAACCTTAAAAATGGGAAGTTACTAAAATCACAACACATCTGCCAACCAGGACGCCTACTGCCGGCGGTCCTTTATTGGATTAGCGGTCCTCAATCAATAAGGGACCATCCTCAGTAGGAGCCAAAATTCATATTTCTTTTCTCTTCTTTATCTAATTCATGCTCTATCTATTTGATTTCACCCTTCTACCTATATTTTTTTTCTCCATATCATTCTATATATATGCATGTGCTTTGCTTCTAACTTGTTTTTGTAGCACATCACCATAGCTCGATTCCCCGGTGCCCTCATCTAGGGGGAGCACTAAGCTAGGGGGAGCTTGCATTCCGTCGATCTCTTCGACGATGCCCTACTAAGGATGCTTGTACTCCGTCGCTTTCTTCGACGATGCCCTATTAAGGATGATAGTACTCCGTCAACATCGACGATGCCCTTTCATGGATGCTTGTGTTTCCTCTCCTCAACATCGACAACACCTTTTTGATTCTACAAAAAGGGGGAGAAGTAACGGGAAAACTCATTAAAAATTTATCAACGCAGAATTTTACCTAAAATGAGTTTATATTTTGTAATCATCAAAAAGGGGGAGATTGTTAATACAAATAATGTCAAAAACGTTATTCGCATTATTCGATCTTCTTGTGTTTTGATAATCACAAAATATAAAGACATGTTACGTAAAGTTGCGGTTAATAAGTTTTTAATCGAGGAAACTCATTTCTTCCACGTAGCTACTACAACGTCACTTCAGGTATGAACAAACTTTATACCGTTATTAGTTAAGTGGTCAAAGAATTTTATTTTCTTCTAAACTTACATTTTTAAGTTTGACAAAACAATTCCAGAAAAGCATTTTGGTGTTTTTAAAGAAATGTTTTATTAAGAAAATATATTCAAAATTCAAATTTGTAACAGCTATATTTCCCCCCAAAACAGTTGAGTTTTCACCAGATAAGTTTCACCACGTCAGGACAAAAATGGGAGCGTCTGTCGGGACGGTCCTTCAAAGTGGTCGGCGGTCCCTTAGCGATAAAGGACCGTCGCCTATTTAAGGGACCGCCAGCTCCTTCCTGTCGTGTATAAATAGTGAACTGTTCCTTTTCAAAAAATAAGGTCTTCCACACACAAAAACTTTCTGTTTTATTTTTCTTTCTTCTTTGATCACTATAACATGTCGGTATATGTTTATAAGTGATTTCCTCTTCCGCAAAGTGCAAGAGAAGAACTCTCGACGTAGATGAAGATTCGAGATGTTATAGGAGTCCACACACAAACGTAACAAGTGTTACGATTCTAGTCTTCCCTCTATTGTATTCTTGTAAATATTGTAAATACTTCCGATTTGTGTGTGAGTCGAGGATGGAGTTATGTGTCTGAAATTGGAAGAAGATGAAGATCCAAGAAGTCTTGTAACTAGAGTAGTTCATGTATTTGTTGTGAGGAGAGTGGTGTCCTAGTGTGTAGGTTAGGACTTAGTTGAGTCGTTGTGTGAAGGCTTGGATCGGGTGATGATCCAANAGATAAGTTTCACCACGTCAGGACAAAAATGGGAGCGTCTGTCGGGACGGTCCTTCAAAGTGGTCGGCGGTCCCTTAGCGATAAAGGACCGTCGCCTATTTAAGGGACCGCCAGCTCCTTCCTGTCGTGTATAAATAGTGAACTGTTCCTTTTCAAAAAATAAGGTCTTCCACACACAAAAACTTTCTGTTTTATTTTTCTTTCTTCTTTGATCACTATAACATGTCGGTATATGTTTATAAGTGATTTCCTCTTCCGCAAAGTGCAAGAGAAGAACTCTCGACGTAGATGAAGATTCGAGATGTTATAGGAGTCCACACACAAACGTAACAAGTGTTACGATTCTAGTCTTCCCTCTATTGTATTCTTGTAAATATTGTAAATACTTCCGATTTGTGTGTGAGTCGAGGATGGAGTTATGTGTCTGAAATTGGAAGAAGATGAAGATCCAAGAAGTCTTGTAACTAGAGTAGTTCATGTATTTGTTGTGAGGAGAGTGGTGTCCTAGTGTGTAGGTTAGGACTTAGTTGAGTCGTTGTGTGAAGGCTTGGATCGGGTGATGATCCAAGTGTGTCTTGTGTGAAGGCTTGGATCGGGTGATGATCTAAGTGTCTCTAGTGTGAAGGCTTGGATTGGGTGATGATTCAAGTATGTCTCGTGTGAAGGGTTGGATTGGGTGAAGATCCAAGTTGGACAAGAGTGCTTGTTCGTGTGGCCACGTGGGCCTTGGAGTAGATTGGTTCTAGCTACGATTAGAACTTGACATTCCGCTTAGTGTCATTATATCTTGTGTAAGCTTGTGTACGGATTGCTCCGCCTGAAGGAGTGTGTTGATATAGTGATTGATAACTCTCGAGTGTGGTACTCGGGGAGTGGAGTAGGACGAAGGAGTGAGCTTCGTGCCAAACCACTATAAATCGCCGCGTCTTTTTGGTTGTGTTCTTTCCTTACTCTTTACATTACTTGTTTGTTATGATTGTTTGTAGCTTAATAGATATCACATAACAAGTAGAATTCAACAAGTTTGCAAAAGAATATTAACCAGAGCTAAAAATGGCGAAACGTTTTAGCAAGTAAAAAGAAACAGTGAAACTATTCAACCCCCCCCCCCTTCTAGTTTCTACAAAATCGTTTGAAAGTTTTGGATTTGTGGAGCCAAAAATGATGTCATCCACGTAAATCTGAACAATCAATATGTCATTGTGGTATCTCCTTGTGAATAGAGTAGGATCAACAATACCTTTGGTGAAATGATTTTGGAATAAGAAGGAAGATAGTTCATCAAATCACGCCCTTGGAGCTTGCTTGAGACTGTTAGCGGCCTTTTTGAGCTTGTATACTTGGTTTGGATGTTCCATATCAACAAAGCCTTCGGGTTGACTCACATACACCTCTTCTTTGATAGTTTCATTCAAGAAAGCTATCTTGATATCCATCTGATAGACCGTGATGTTCTTGTGAGCTGTGTAGGCTGGAAAAATCTGAACCGCTTCTAGTCTTGCCACTGGTGCGAATGATTCTCGAAATCTATCCATTCTTCCTTACAATATCCCTTAGCCACAAGACGAGCCTTATTGCGTATGACAGTTATTTCTTCATCCAGTTTTTTCTTCCATGTCTCCACTTGAGATTGATAACCGATTTTTCGATCAGTCTTTCAATTTTTTCCCAAGAATCATGTAATTCATACTTAAGAAGTTCTTACTGCATCGCTTCAATCCAGCATTCTTCTTCTATTGCTTCACGAATGTTCTTTGGTTCTTTTTCAGTGCATACAGCAAGCGCAAAGATAGACAATTCAAGATCAGTGGCTAATTTTCTTCTCGTCGTTACTGGCTTTGTAGGATCACAAACCACTTGATTTAGTGGATGGTCTTTCGTCCACTTTAGTTCTGAAGGATACCGTTGATTAACCATATACTTGTTAGTAGGTTCTTGATATCTTAAAGAAGATTCAGCAGATCCCATTGTCTGAGTAGCAAACGGTTTGTCAAAATCCTTTAACTCTGCATTGTTATGTGATGAGACGAAAAGTGTACCCGTTTTAAGGGGTCATTTAAGCCCTAATTCGAGTAAATATGATCAAATATTGCCCTAAATCGTTCCTTTTGTCATTTTAGGTACTTTTGAGAAGAATTCTGGAAAACATGCATATTTGGACCTTTTTGGAGCATAAAAGTGAAGAAAACGACAAAGTCTCAAAAGAAGCTGGAAATCCTACCTGACGGCGTCAGAGTCACAAGGTGACGCCGTCAGCCAACATTGACAAAGGAGTGAAATCAGATTACACTAGACGCCCTATGAAGAAAACAAGATGTTTACACCTGACGGCGTCAGGTGTTAGAGAAAGTAGGTCGTCAGGTGTTAACTTAAAGAGTGACGGCCCAGAGCAAAATAAAGAGTGACGGCGTCAGAAGTAAATCTAGGCCATCCGAGAACCCTAATGACGGCGAGCTGACGGCGTCAGAACCCATAACCTGACGCCGNGAGCCGTGATTACTACAACCTTCCTCCCCAGAATAATCCTGGGGAGTATGAGGGGCTTGTTCGCGATCACTTGGATCAAGCTCTCAATGTTCCCCATTATAGGAACATCCTGGATATGGAATATTTTGAACTCACAGTATTAGAAAGAAAGGGTCTATTGCAAGATAGGCTCTTCAATCTTATGCTTGGTGAGCAAAATCTTTCTCGTATCATGGAACTTTCTCCATATACGAATATCCGGAGGGAGGCGTACGACTTCCTTGAGGGTAAGGTGGAGCCGGTGGGCTCTTTGCAACATTCCTTTCAGCGGGATATCATGGATGGGAGTCTGAATTTCTTTATTCAGGATATAAAGCAAAGCGGTAGAAATTCACAAATCTACCGTGAATTCTACTCCCACTTTTACCGATGAGGGATTCCGCCTCAAGTTCGGATTACCCCTACCTTAAAGGTCACGCTTTATTTTTGGATCAGACCGCTCTTGGTCTTCGAACTAGTCATTAATGGTCGGCTTCATTGGTACCCTTTCGGTATGCGTTGCGAACACTTTCATTTTGAGCGTCTCATCTTCTCTATAGAAGCAAAACTCGAACGGATAGAACAGATGGTGCAACTACATAACTTTTTCTTTTTCATTACTTCCATGGTCGTGCCTCGTGGCACGGCAGCACCCGTACTATTGAAATGGTTCGTCAGTAGAGATGTTCCCACAGGTGCCCCTTCTTCTAATGGTACTATAATTCCTATTCCTATCCCTTCATTCCCTCTTTTGGTCTATCTACATTCCAGGAAATTCATACGCTCCACGGACGGAGCAAAAAGCGGAGTCTTGGTCAGAGCAAGCCGACCTATTCTATTACCAGACATAATTGGGAGAAGCTCATCCGAAACTAGAGCTAGAAAGGCCTTATTTCGTTTCGTTCCTGTTCTTCATTTCCTTCTTATCGAAAAAAAGGGGGATTTCTCATATTTAGAATCTTTCTGCGGTGTGCTCCGTTTACTATTCTTTCGTACTTTCTTCTCTTTACCACGCGATAGGTCAGCGAAGCGTGAGCGGGCGCGGAGAAGGAAAGGCCAAAGACTTCAGCCTAACGGGAATGAGCAAGGACGAAATGACAAGATGAGGTGCCCTGGGCACCCCCATTTAGAAAGAAGGGTCGAAGTTTTTGGGCCTGTAGCTTTACCCGTCCCCCCTTCGTCGGGCGGTGCTTGTGTGGGGGGTGCGCCAGCAGAAATCGGGCTTGAAGCTCTCACCTTACCAACGAGCCGACAGCTGATGGCTGTTGGTCACGACTACTACAAAAAAGCTCCAATGAAGATGAATATTTCACATGGAGGAGTGTGCATCTTTATGTTGGGTGTTCTTCTGTCGTGCGACCCGGCGCACTTTATGTCGCTAACCCGTGGCGGACAGAGCTAGCTTCATCGTCGAGAGGGAGGATCACCAGATATGGCACTAAATGACCTGAACACGAAGGAGATGCTCTCGATGTGAGATCAGCAGCAAAAGAAAGAAGAAAAGGGCCATGATCCTATGTTCGTTTTCGCCCTGCTCTGATGATGCGCTCCTTGCTCGCGGAGCTACATACCGGAAAAAGAAAAGGATCTCTCTATTACTTTGAGAGGAGAATCGTTGGTTTGACCGACGGACTACGTGGGAAATACGAGATCTAGGCAAGCCGCTACATGTTCTCCCCTTGCCCTTGAAGAACTACTTATCTTCTCTTAGGTAGCGGTGGATCTTTATTATAATGATATGGGATGGGAGACAGTCAAAGCATCAGTCTCAGCATCAAGAAGAGTTTTCGCTAATATAAGAAAAGGACAGGAATCGGCTTTCTAACTTACTTATCTTAAAGAAATGATAAAAACTCTTACTTTAAAGGCGATCAACTCTCTTTTGTGCATGAGTTTAGAGGCTGAGGGGAAGTCTACTCTACTAACCTAAAGGCTTGGTCCCGTCCCGTTTGGAGAATGACCCCTTAGCGTTAGTAGAGGTTGCTTACGGTGACCGGTATATACTCAAGCCAAAAGAGAAGCCACATTCACTACATCTATTTGCCTACTCATTCCGCTTATCTACTTGCCTTTCAACCTCAGAGCATTCAGTTCAGGTACCGCAGCGGTCGACGACTTGGCTGGGGCAGATCTTCACTCATTATCCTTCTTCGAACCTTTTGGTATGTATTGCCCCCTAACTATAGATCAGATCCATTCACAGGCACCTCAGCCAAAGCAGATATCCTTTCAGAGTGACCTAAACTACTTTCCATGATTCTATTTCTTTTGGGCTATATATAAGGGGGAATACCGCTTTCTTCTTAGCAAGAATTATTGCAGTAGGATAATGGCTAGGAGGATTTGAAAGGCACCTTCTCCCAAGAGTTTCAGAAAAGGCTACCGACTTGGCCTACTTTGACTACGCTATTCTTCTCATTTCGAAAGAAGAAGTAGCCCCGCCCCCGTGGGAAGTAGCAAGAGCCTTTATCTAATCTACTATTGAACCATCTCACCTGAAAAAGTAAGTCGCTACCTTAAGGCATGCCTTGACTCCACTCGATGGGACTTGCTTTCATAAAGATTTTTGAACTTGAGCGGTTGTCTGGAACTGATGCTACACCTTGGGGCTGCAGTCCCTTCTTCTTAGCACGGATGTCCCTCAGCAAGGGCTGAAAGAGAAGAGCAGGGGGTGGTAGGCTTCATGACAGGAGCTTTTGCTCATGGAGCTATATTTTTTATTAGGGATTACAATCCGGAACAGAATGAGGATAATGTATTGGCAAGAATGTTAGAACATAAAGAAGCTATCCCATATTTTTGATTGCAGCATGCGTTATTAGAAAGGAACTACAGGAGTAATTTATATGATAAGGAAGGGAACGGAAAGCGATTCGCACCTCAGATCAAGAGGAAGGGTAGCTTGTCAAGCTGGCCTAAAATTTCACTCTTATTACCTCAAAAGGGAGTTCTATCAGTGACCCAGTTCTTTGAGTCGAGCCAAAGACACGCGGGCGAGGTTGAAGGGGTCTTGGGAGGAGAGAACGTCGACCATAAGGGAGACAGCAGTTACTTCGATGTGAGCAGAGTGCCCGGAGTTCGAGATCTTGTCATGAGCATGCTCCATCTCAGTCTTTTTCCTTTCTTTATCTACGAGCGAGGATGATCTTCTTCATTCTCGTCCAAGTCCGAAAGCAGCAAGAAAAGGGGGCCAGAGAGATGTTCCTCCTTTGGCTCTGTTCTCTTCACGAAAGCATTGATAGCTTTGCAGAGGAGAAAACCTTTGATTCTTCCCGAAGGTCTTCCTTGCATGCTGAAGTGAACAGGGGCGGTACCAACTACGACTAGAAATTTCACTCTCTTTCTTCATTCAGGAAAGGTGAAGATTGAATCGGGAACAGAAAACGAAGGAGGAACAGACTTGTCCTTTGGTCGAGTTTGCTTCACTTCCCGCGACAGCTAAAAAGGGGCATTTAGGACAACTATTTTAATGAGCATCACCTACCTGCTTTGGGGAGAGTTTGATCCGGACAAAACGAGTGGGTGTCGCCTCCTCGAAGCAGCTCCCTCTCGCCCCGATTGATGAAAAAGATCTTTTTTGGCATCTTTTTCTTTGCTTTGACCGCGACTTTGTTTGGTCTTCCTCTTTAAAAAAAAGCGAAACGTATTCTCTTATCTAAGCTTCTTCCCTGTGCATTAGCTCCCCCCATGGTAGATGGTTCACCCCCTCTTAGTCAATGGGGCAGCAGGTTCGGCATCTACTACTATAGCACCGACACCCGAAGTCGAGCATACATACGACGATCTTCATGCGTGAATAGCGGGGAGGAAAGAAAGGGCATCTTGATTGAGAATAAAGGATTCCCCCCATATTGACTTTCTATTAGATTAGTTTAGTCAAGGGCGCTGTGAACTGTAATTGTGAAAAGGTTGGAAGATCTGGCCAAAGAAGGTGATAGCCCTGTAGATTCGTTCCCATGGTTCGATCCTTTTTTCTCCAAAGCAACCAAGACCAGCAGTTGCATTTGACCGAGTTGAAGCGGAAGTCTTGCTTCGACCATTATAATCTTTCTTTGAATTTTAGATTCAAAGATTCCTTTTTTCTTTTTTCAAAGGCAGTCCTTTTCTTTCCCCGGACCGATGTTTAACCTTGAATGCTATTAATAGATTCTACAGCAATAGTCCCTCGGACTCGGAAAGTAATAACGAAAATGGCTATCCTCTCCTTGTCATGCTTAGTTATTCTGCATTGCTCCTTCTTCTGATCTTGCTTTCTTGCCTTATAGAACTGATGGTTGCCCACTGATATGATCATAGATGAAATCCAACCCCTTCTCTGCTCCTTTCCTGACCCTTTCCTTCATTCTCAACAGGAATGCATCAAAAAAAACTTCCCTTCCATATAGATCGTCGTGGCATGAACTCAGAATTTCTTCGCTTCGATTCCGCCCCTACTTCAATTAAAGATCGAGGGGAGGGGGAGTGAGGGCCTAAGATCAGGCCGAAAGGCGTAGCCGGCTTCCGTGGAAAATTCAGACTTTCTTTTTGATGCTGCGATCACATAAAAACAATGTTGCTCCAATCTGACCTAGCTGGCGAGCGATCCCAGTTCGCGACAGAGAACAAGACAGCAAGCGAGCGTACCTTTGTTCGCTTCTTCTCCACCAAGCCATTGACTATCTATCCCCGGAGTCTTTCTCTCCGTCAAAGGGACTCTCTCTTTCTTGAACAAGCAAAATTTGAAAGAAAAAATGGAAACTCATCAACGGAAACGGAAAGAGAGGGTCTCTTTCCGATTAGTGCATCTCGCACTTCCAATTCATTCCGAGTTAGAAAAAGTAGCCTACTAGCTAATCGATTAACTACAATCCCACTTCAAAGCAAGAAATCTCAAGTACCGTTTCACTTGTCTAGATGTCCACATCTAAACTTGTACTTCATGCCTTTACGAGCCTACCATCTCAGCTAGAGAAAAGTCGACAGACATCTTTGTAACCTAATAGCCCCAAAAAGGATGGTCTGAATCTTAAGAACAGGACCCCACCCTATTCTCGAACCCTCTGCCGAGCTCCACCCTGCCCGCATTTCTTTTTTTTTGAAGGGGCAAAAGAAATGTCTCCACCTGCTGCCAACATAGGAATAGGAATTATAGTACCATTAGAAGAAGCAAGCCAATGGCTCAACGGTTCTCACCACCCTCCTCTGGCGCAAACACCGTTTGCTGCGCTGCGCTCATCACGAGAAGCCGGGCAAACATTTCCGATGAGATCCATGGAGCTATTCTTAGATAGCAAGCACTAGCTCCCGGTGCGACTTCATAAAAAGCAATCCTGGGAAGAGTCAAAAAGTGTATCCAACCGGTCCGGGGAAGGTGTGTGAAATCCTCTCACGTTCTTGGTCAAGTAATGGCTCTAGCTTCATTCTCGCTTTGGGATCATCTCCGTCTTAGGAAATGACTGAACTTAAAAGACAGATGACGCCCCAGCTTGACTCGAGATCAAGACTCCTTACAGCTCGCACCAATAGCGGAGCGGCCGGAGCTTACTAACGCGAATCATTTTTGATTGATTGCACGAGCTAGCCAGCAAGCCAGCAAAGCCCCCGACGCTTAATCGCTTCATTTAGGCACCTACTGACACTAAAGCCGTTCCACTCGTGCTTTTCTAACGAGAATAACTTCGTTCCACTCTCCCAACAGGCCAGCAAGCCATTCCTAGCGGCTTGTTCCTGCTCCTCTTTCTTCGCTTCGGGGACGGAGGTCCTACGGTAGGTAACAGCAGGTACAAGCAACTTGACCGAAGGGGACCAGAGCGAGAGAGAGAGCCTTCGCTTACCTGTTTAACCGTGAGGCGAAGAACTCAACCGCTATACACGAGGGAGCAAGTGGAAAGTTTTGCGCAGTAGAGGAGTCAAAAGCGGAGGACGAAGCGAATGTAGAGGACACAGCATATCCAGGGAAGGAAGATGGACTGGACTCATGCTCTTCTTTCTTTATTTCCTCACTGAGCTCTCTCCCCTCTGCCCTATCTTCATTCCGTAGATAGAATCTGGAAAGATTCTATCAAAGAATGCAGGAGATTGAGGCTACTACCGATACAGAAGACAAGGACTTGATAGCTATCTTCAAACCATTCTATTACCCCAGAAGCATCAAATTTTGAAAAAGTCTTGCAAAAAGAGTTATGGATACTAGCTTCCCGGTAGTGTAAGCATGTCAATAGAGTTCTGTTTTATCTGCCCATCCGAGTCATCCCGTACTCCAAAAAAGCAGAGGTGAGGTCCGGAGAGTGGGACGGATCTACCTGGCCACGGTGCCAATGTCAAGCGCGGGAAGTCTGGCTAAAGGAAGATAGCATATCATAAAGAGATGAAAAAAATCCTTCCGCACTCTTTATGATGGAGCCGTCTCGTTCTGGTCTCCCGGATTTGAACGAGCTCAGTAGCAGCGAGAGAGGAGTGAAGCTCAGTCATATACCCTCGGATGTGTTGGTTCAGGAAAGCAGGGCAGCGACCCGCCTACGATTAAATCCTAGAGGGAAGGGGCATTCATTCTATTCTATTCGTCTTCTTTATTCAGCCCCCAGGGTCCGGACCCCACAAAGGGGGAGGGAGTCGACTGAACATCTCAGCCATTGGCGGGAATTTTTTTTCATTTTTCTAGAGGGGGATGGAGAAAGTGGACAAAACCGACTCGCATTTCTCATCGATTTCCTTCTCCGCGCCCGCTCACGCTTCGCTGACCTATCGCGTGGTAAAGAGAAGAAAGTACATGGGATGCCTGTGCCCATAAGAAATCGTGGAGCCACCCATTAATAGTAATAGAACTCTGCGCAAAGAACACGACCATGGAAGTAATGAAAAAGAAAAAGTTATGTAGTTGCACCATCTGTTCTATCCGTTCGAGTTTTGCTTCTATAGAGAAGATGAGACGCTCACTTAGCAAATCTCTAATTAGTCTTCTCGGGTGTCGGCACAGTCCAAGAAGTAGTTTTTTACCATTTTATAGCAACAAGAAGTAGCGATTCGCCTTCTTTCAATAGTAGTTCTCTCTCTCCTTCATCTGTTAGAAAGTAGAATTAGCAACTTTTACACGAATTTTCAAGTGGATAAGATTGGTCGAGTGGTCTCAGTTGGAGATGGGATTGCACGTGTTTATGGGTTGAACGAGATTCGATCTATTCATTGATAAGAAAAAGAAAAAAACGTGAACGGGCGGCGCTTGCCTACAACCCAGATTCTTCGTCGGTAGAATAGATTGATTCGAGGAGTACTGATGATATTCTTGAAGTCATCTCACCCTTTGAGGAGGGAGGGATCAGAAGGGGGCTGGATTCTCTATTTCCGGGCCGGGCGGGAGGTGAAGGCCATAAGAGGAAGAAGGGGCCTAAGCACGGCAGATGCCGTACACTTGAGTGGAAAAGGAAAGCGAGACCTTACCTCTTTTTCCAGGCCTGTTCGGACATACGGTTCCCCCGGGAGATCAAGTTGATGAGCCGTGTGATGGGAAACATTACCAGATCCACCTTCCCGTGCAACTATCTCTTCCACTCTTCCAGGATAGGATAGAAGTGTATAGATCTTGGATATTTTCTGAAAGGTTATCAATCAAATTGGTTTTCCTAGTTAGATCTTTATCGACGAGAAAATAGTCCTGCTATACCCAAACCTAACTTGCACTATACTATGAGTAAGGATGCGTAGTAGCGGAAGCTCCCGAACCCCGTCGCTCGTCTTATGGAGACGTGTGTGTGCCGGGGAATGGAGGGCAGTGGGGAGATAAGCTCTTTTGAGCTACAGTTTATGCACTGTGTACTTACAGCCTCTACGATAAGCAAGTGAATGGGGCCGGTGCGTGGGCGATAGACCGGCTGACACAACCGAATTGATTGAGGAAAAGGAAAGCCNCTACCTCTGTCACTCTATCTTTGTTAGTGCCTTATATTAATAACTGATGAATCAAAAACAAACTGTCAATTGGTATTTTTTATTATCCTCGTATCTGGAAACTTAGGTAAGTTTTTTAAAAGAGTTCTAGTTATTATAACTATATAAAAACGTATCTCATTTAGCTCCTTCATGCCTATTAGAATATAACTACTTATTTCGGTTTTGGTGGCTTCAACTATAACCCCAGCTCTCTTTATTGGTCTGAGGAAGACTTATTATAAATTCATTGAATGAACAATTCAAAAAAGAAATCTTTCTGTGAGATTCCAGGTATTCTATAGTGCCTTCCCGCGTCAATTGCCAATTCTTGGTCATTGAGATTCATGGGCGATTCGGATGTTTATTTAGGTTTGGAACCCTATATTTTTGCCCTTTTCAAATAAATCGAAATGATTGAAGTTTTTCTATTTGGAATCGTGTTAGGTCTAATTCCTATTACTTTTTGGCTGGATTATTCGTAACTGCATATTTACAATACAGACGCGGCGATCAGTTGGACCTTTGATTCATTAACATCTCTTTTTTATTGACTTCCTCCTTTTTTTTATCCGCAGGAGGTTCAATTCAGGTTGCTGTTCAAATGAGTGAAGTTATTGAATTCTAATTAGACCTAACAAGAACAGAATCACGCTCTGTAGGATTTGAACCTACGACATCAGGTTTTGGAGACCCACGTTCTACCGAACTGAACTAAGAACGCTTTCTTATCACAGTAGATACGACTAAAAAAGGATTCTTTTTGTACCCCCAATACTAAACATAAACATGCATATAGTCTCATAAAATGAAAATGATGTATGTCCGAATCGATCTCAATGGATCCCTCGTGACTGCCCAGAGGAGAAGAATAGGTAGGGATGACAGGATTGGAACCCGTGATATTTTTGACCCAAAACAAAGGCGCTACCAAGCTGCGCTACATCCCTTTCAATTGGTCTACAGTGTCATTGTAGAGAATCCCTGCACTGCCGTTAGCACCCTTTTTAGTACTCCTTGAGCTAATTTCTTATTTTTTTCGCACACCCACTCTTTTCAGTCGCGCTATTTCATAGCATCAAACTCTTGCTATTCTCATAGAGAACTGCCCACTTGAATGTTTCAGGGTGGGGCCGCCCTTCCTCCTGCTAATCCGGCCATTTCCGAACCTGTCTTTCTCATCCCATTCAATGGAGGTCTTTTAAATTCTTGCGATTCCCACGGTATCTCTTGATACGCTTACCCGACGTGCTTTTTTTCATCTTATTGCTCTTGCCGCGCTTATTCTTCTGGTTAACGCGCCCCGCTATTCTAGTAAATAGAAAACTCGCCATTCATTCATGAACTATCTTGCCCGTGTCTCCTCTGTTTTTGCTCTTCTTTTTTGCCTTTGGGCTTTTTGACTGTCCAGCTCCTTCATTCCTACTGCCTCCTTCGGTGAGAAGTTCCCTTCCTTTTTCTTTTTATAAAAAAAATAACTTATTGGTCTGCTCAGCAAACGCACAAAGTGGACTCGAACCTACAAATATCACCGTTATGAGCGGTACGTTTCAACCAATTAAACTATAAGCCCCTACGGATCTCTACATGCAATTCGCTCACTTCGGGAAGAGCGCTTTTTTGTATATGATAATCAAAGGGAGTGGGAAAGCTGCAGTAATTCTTTGCTTAAAGAGGATCGAAAGAAGTTGAAGGTTGAGAAAGAAGGATCAGATGTGTACGCCCTCCCATCCCAGGAATAATTGAAGAGAGTTATCTCCAGTCACCAACATTGGCATAAAAAAAGTACCAGTAGTGGAGTGGCTTGCTATTTTCAATCAGAAATAGTCATTCCTGGCACTCGGCGCATGTCTTTGATCAACACCGGTTCGTACCATTCTGTCATCGATCACTGCTGGGTCGGTTGGTGAGTCACCCAAAAAAAGCATCGAGAAAGGTCAAGCATATAGCTGCCCTGCTCTTCTTTCTTTATTTCCTCATATTTTCAGCCTGGACTCTATAATCTTTTGCTTCTCGGGTGGTGGCGAACAATGCTGCTTGCGTTGCGGGCTCGGGGTTCTGTATTTAATACTAGGGTGCGGCCCTAAGAAAAACCTTCGACTGTCTTTCATCTTTCTTCTCTTAGGAGATTCTTTGAAAAACTTTTGCAGGCATGTATTTAGCTATTGAGCCTCAAAGTTTATGTTTTTATGTGATCGCAGCATCAAAAAGAAAGTCATTGATTATAGGCTGTGATCATAATCATCTCTAATAGCGCCATCTTTAGTTTCTAAAGCTTCAAGATAGCTGTCTTCCAGATAAGAGGAAGCTCCCCGAAGTAGCATCCTTAGACACGTCCTTATCGCGGGAGGAGAAGAGATGAAAGATTCATAGTTTCGAACGCTCTTTCCTTTCTTCGGTGCTACCTTTTTCTTTCCAAGGGACGGGGTTGGGTAGACTCGGAGTATTCAACCCCCCATTCGCCTAGCCATCAGATTCCTCCGCTGCCATCTTCGCTTTTGGCTCCTTGTCATTTGATCTGGGGGAATCAACCGTAAATAAAGAAAAAGGGTTTTCTAGCTATTCGTGGATGGGTTCGGAAGGTTGGAAGAAAGAAAATAGCACGAGTACGATTCGCGGGCTAGCTGCTTCTCTTTTAGTATAGGCTATTTCACGGCGGGGAGAGACTCAAAAAGTACCGACGCTCAATCGAAAGAAAGAGGATAAGACCACCGTTTGCCACATTTGCTGATGAAACAAGATAAAGAACGGGTTCTCCCTACTTGCATTGAGCTATGCCCTGCATCGTGTTCGTCTGTGTTTATTGAGCTTTCAGCGCCATGCGCTTTGCTTCGCTTTATAAAAGCGAGCGAGCAGCAAGCACCTACTCCTATCAAAATGAAAAGCAGCAAGCTGAACTTGAATTGAAGAAGCGAGCCTCTATCAGAGAAAGGATACTTATAGGACTCTGAACCTATGAGAGAAGCAAACACTTCTTTGCTTTGCAGGAATTTTTTTTTTTTTCATTATTCTCTAAAGTCTTATGCTTCGATATTCAAGAACACTGACTGTGCCGGGCACTAAAAGAAAGAAGGGCTTTCGGAGATGGGACCTATATATAATCTTTCTTCTAAAAAAGTCTTATATTATATATATATAATTTGATATTCTTATTTATTTAAATAGCTGCAAGACCACAAAACGGGGTGTTCCCCAGCCCCTTCTCATCAATGGACTCCTGACGTATATGAAGGAGTGTGGTTCGTTCGATAAATTCCTACCTCTCTATCTATCTCTGAGATGTTTGGATTTTTCAATGCTGCATAAGATAAGAGAGTGGGAGTAGAAAAGGCCAAAGCGGGTTTCCCCTCAGAATGTTCACCTGTAACAAGAGAAAGATCCCTGTCTATCACAGGGGTATCCGTATACTGTGACCCTACTTCCGAGTGCGCTCCAAGTCCTTGGGCTGTTGAACAGAATCCAACCACACCGGAATGGATGGTACAAAGTCCTCCAGCTTTTCATACTTTTGGAGAACTTCCAGCTATCAAGGAGACGAAAAGCTCTGTGAAGTAAAAGAAAAAAAGGGTCGCCGATTGCTACTAAGAACCTAACAGAACTTTCCACTCACACTTTTACCACTAAACTATACCCGCTACAATGCAATTATTGTATATAAATGGATCTTTTGTCGAGGCGCTTCTGTATATGTGTAGATTCAGCTTCTTATATAATATTTTAAAGAATTTAAAGAATATATATATATTTTTAGTTNTATTATTATTATTATTATTATTATTATTATTATTATTATTATTATTATTATTATTATTATTATTACTATTATTATTATTACTATTATTATTATTATTATTACTATTATTATTACTACTATTATTATTACTATTATTATTATTATTATTACTATTACTATTACTAATATTACTATTATTATTATTACTATTACTATTATTATTATTATTATTATTATTATTATTATTATTATTATTATTATTATTATTATTATTATTATTATTATTATTATTACTATTATTATTACTATTATTATTAACAGAACTTTCCACTTTCCAACAGATAAGAAACTCTCAGTAAGC
>LBNU01018226.1:92872-102872 GCA_014162995.1 Artemisia annua | reverse complement strand
GATTCCAGCTGTAGTTTATTAACGAAATGAAAGAGCTTGTCCTATCAGGTTGCTATCATCTTTCTCCCTTTTCTATTATATATAGAACTCCTAATGGGTGTGTTAACTTTGTAAAAGAGACAGAAGAGGACGAAGGCGATAGAGAAAGCAGGACATACGGTTCCGTCCCGAGCTTCCGTCGTCGGCCTTGTCATTAGACCACTATCTATGCATGTATTTTCAGCCTGGACTCTATAATCTTTTGCTTCTCGGGTGGTGGCGAACAATGCTGCTTGCGTTGCGGGAGATGCCCGCCCGTAGGGCCCGGCCTGCTTCCCGCCCGAAAGAACCACTCACTAGCTAGCCGGACTAGTGGGGGGCCTATCTTTCCTCTTAAGCAAGGGCATTCCTAAACTTGCTTTCTCTCCCTTCTTGTCTTAGTATATATTATAGTCTAGCTTGAACTTGAAGAGAGAGGGATTCAGGCGCACCTATCAGAATCGGAACAGACCAATTACCAGATCCACCTATCATCGCCGGCATAACCATAAAAAATATCATTAAAAAAGCGTGAGCCGTGATTAAAACATTATAAAGTTGATGATTCCCACCAAGAATTTGATCGCCGGGTCGTGCTAATTCCATACGAATCGATAATCTCATTTCTTTCGATGAAGAAGAGATCCACCTTCTTATCTTATATTTCTATGGGGCAACAGCCTTGTCAAGGCGCGGGCCAAGCCCACTCAAAGTGAAGCGATTTATACCGAGCAAGAACCTGCACTAGAATAGGAAAAGCCAGACATTCCTTCTTTTCAGAATTCCAGTCCTGCGGGCCTGCCCGAACTGTCAGTGATTCAAACAAAGACGCGGGTGCGAGTCTTCCTCGGTTGAAGTAAAAAAAGTCCTCCTCCTTTATCTTATTCCTACCATCCGGGGCGAAAGGATGAGACGGAATAGCGTGTAATTTCGGAACCGTTCATAAGCTTTCCCTTGACTAATATAAAAGTCAAGGCAGCTATCTGGAGAATTTTGGGCCGAAGGCATCACAAGATCGAGAGGAGCCATCTTGATTCGGACTAGAGGAGGAAGGAACCTGAGCCCATTCCTTGGTGAATCGGGCGAAAACTTGAACTACGTACATACATACTTTTAAAAAAAGGGCTAGGAGGAAGGGGCGTGAGATAGGCTTCTAGTCAATTCATGACTTCCCTCTCTCCTGTAGTAGCACTCTATTTACTTTCTAAAATCATAGGAAAATTCCTGGATAGCCCGGTAAGAATGTGGAGAAGAACCTTTTCGAAAGTGGTTAGGAATGGGCGCCCCTCTCCCAGCCCGGATCCAGCCAGGTTCTATTGATCATGTCCCCTTCCCAACAGTTGGAACTTGTCTTGGGGCGTCTTTGGCTTTACGAGAGAAAGCTCGCCGTAGAAAAAAGTCTTTCTCTTCCCGTCCCGGGTCATAGGTGCGTCCACAGAAGAGGAAATCGCAATGCATCTTGCTCAGCAGGCGTAGCTTGAACTGACCGTACCCCAAACCGACACAGGTGAACAAGTAGAGTATACTAGGGCGCTTGAGAGAACCATGTCGAAGGAACTCGGCAAAATGACCCCGTAACTTCGGGAGAAGGGGTGCTCTCCTATCTTTTGATTAGGAAAGCGGCACATACCAGGGGGTAGCGACTGTTTATTAAAAACACAGGACTCTGCTAAGTGGTAACACGATGTATAGAGTCTGNGCTTGAGAGAACCATGTCGAAGGAACTCGGCAAAATGACCCCGTAACTTCGGGAGAAGGGGTGCTCTCCTATCTTTTGATTAGGAAAGCGAAGTAACTGCTGTCTCCCTTATGGTCGACGTTCTCTCCTCCCAGCCCTTGACTAAACTAATCTAATAGAAAGTCACACTCATGCCTCTCCCGCATCAAGTTGACCGCCAGACTGGAGCTTCGTAACATGTGTTATTTATCCATTCCTACTTTTTTTATGCCAATGTTGGTGACTGGAGATAACTCTCTTCAATTATTCCTGGGATGGGAGGGAGTAGGTCTTGCTTCATATTTGTTAATTCATTTCTGGTTGCCTGCTGCTTCATCTGGGAGAAAATAATCATAGATATGCCGGTCATTAGAAGGAAGAACCTGTGATTCAGGATTGATCGACGCCCGAGGAACGCTCGACCGAATGAATGAGTCATTCAAAAATAAAAAAAAAGACTCCCGGCGATCTTTGACCGGGTCTCGTAGCCCCCCCCCCCCTCTCTCCCTCTTCCACACGCCTATTTGTTCCCCGGTGCTAAAACCTTTTCTCAAGATATCTTCCAAACTGTTGGGGTCCTTGCTCCGGATGTTGTTCGTACGGTGTGAAAGCAGTTGGTTACGTACTAGAGTAGAGTTAAGTCAAAAGGTATGGTATAGCAGCCTTTCCGAGCGAGCCTCTGGGATCTCTGCTGGCAGGAATGACAAGCGCTTTAATTTGGCAAGTCTCTTCCGGATCGAGTGAAAGTGGAAATGCTTCTCTACACGGACCTTTCTTCTGGTTGATTCGAACCAATCAAGCGACTTGCCTTGTAGTAGATAGTAAGAAAAAATATGCGCGTCCGGATCTGATCTATCTACTCGGCAATTCATCCGGTGACTTCACGGTCGCCAAAGAAGCCCCAAGAAGCATCAAACATTTCCGATGAGATCCATGGAGCTATTCTTAGATAGCAAGCACTAGCTCCTGGTGTAAGGCTAGGATCCTTAGTGGATACGTCGACGGATACATTCGTTTAGTGCGGCTGTAGTATCAGAGTCCGGGGCTTGACAGACACATGTCCGCAATACATCCTCTTGCGGTTATTTACCAAACCGCGCAAACCAGTGCATAATCGGGTATATAATTCTACTCCTTCAGAAGATAGAGGGACCCTCATTTGAGGCATGCTTAGAGACTTCATAATATATAACATATTTTTGATTGCAGCATGCGTTATTAGAAAGGAACTACAGGAGTAATTTATATGATAAGGAAGGGAACGGAAAGCGATATTCATTTCAAAAGTGATAGCTTATATAACTGCATTTTGATACTTTTTGATTGAAAGAAAATCAGGCTAAGTACTTGACTTCAAAGACAACTAGCTAGTTTCATTCAATAAAGAGGATTTGCAAACCAGAAGGACTGGAGCTGTTGGATGTTGCTGAGTGCTGCTATAACTTAACAACCAAAAAGCTCTGCGTCGAACTTCAGCCCCTCCGAGTTGGCCACGGGGCAACAGCCTCTGACGCCCCACACCGTTGCGACAGGAGGGGGCTTTCCCAGCAGCCTACTTTGCCAAGAGGTGGCACCCTTCCATGTGAGAAGCAGGAAGTCGAGTTATTGATGAATGAGAATCTAATGTCTTATTAAACCTTTAGGAGCGATCTGTTCATCCAACGCGGGTTTTCGGTCGGTTCCCGTTCACCTTCCCCCCTCATAGTCCATTAGTGGGTAGGGTGGTAAACTAAGAGGCCGCCGGCCTCCTCTTCAGACGTGTCCTCGACAACCTGGCGGTTCTTCGGTCTCCGCTTTTGGGGCGGGAGTGCTTGGTCGCTTCCTGTTGCTTTTACAGAACTCCCCTCTTGTATCAGTAAACCATCACCCATTAATACAACACCAACATTAGTTGATTCCAAATTAAGAGCAATGCCTACCCGATCCATCAGTAAACGAAAGGTCGAAAGTCGAAGTT
Organism: Artemisia annua; assembly: GCA_014162995.1. NCBI lineage: Eukaryota > Viridiplantae > Streptophyta > Magnoliopsida > Asterales > Asteraceae > Artemisia > Artemisia annua. Next base: position 99,180 of record LBNU01018226.1, on the reverse strand, counting down.
TCCCGACCATTGAGATCTTACTTTGATTTTGATACGGAAAATCTCTAACCATAGAAATAATAAATACGGCTTGATGCCCCGAGTCAAAAACGAATTGAATATTCTTCACCGAGAAAGGTAGCGAAGTCACCTCTATTCTCGATTTATATTGCGACAGAGGGAGGCGCTAGTAATAGAGTCAAAATCACGATTCCTCGGGTCTCTATAAAACAGAAGGAAAAGCCCGGGTGGAAGCACAAACTAAAGGAGAGAGGAAAAGTCGAAAGGGGGGAAGAAGTCTAGTGCTAGTTCTTACTGAAACTTCTTTGAGTGGAAAAGGGATATATGAAGTTCGTTCTGTTCCTCTATGCATCTCTGTGATGGGTAAATCTCCATGAAAAAGGGGCAACTTTCGTGTAGTTTGTAATTGGATGCCCATGGAACTTTACTTCTTTGATTCTTCTTTCGTGGAGGCGAAGATGCAATCTGAGATGTAAGGCGTGCAACAGCCTGAGCTTTTCGTTCTTTTTGCTTCGAGCGCCCTTTCCCCTTCTCCGCACTCTTTCTTTCTTCTTTCTGCCTTTCTTTCCCATGACGACTAATGCGCCCCATTCCCTTCCACAACCGGACCGGACTCCTTTATTATCTACTTGGCTCTGGTTGTAGGCCTATCTTACTTCCTCTCCTTCACTGTCGAGCAATATCTTTCTCTCTCTGTTTAGGCTGATGTTTGCAAGAGAAGGTGTGATCGTAGGAGCTCAACCTGTTGCCGGTGGTTCCTTCTTCCCCCAGTACCCTCTTTTATACTTTTGGACCTACTCTCTTGCTTTACGTTAGTAGATTAGAAACTGGCTTTGCCTTCGCTTTTTTTGTATCTCATCGACGATATTCTTTGGTTTTGGTACATAACAATTTGCATAAGCAGCTAAATGAAAATAGCAATGAAACTGGGGAAGCTTAAATTCTTCCGAGGAGACAAAGTAGTCTCTTGTACTGACCGAACCCTCAGTTCGGAAGTCTTCGTCAACATGTTACGAAGCTCCAGTCTGGCGGTCAACTTGCTAGGGGATGGGATTCATTCACTTGCATTCCTGCTAGCACTACAAAAAGCTCCGGTCTTAACGCCCCTACTACTGCTGTGCAGCCTTTCCTCGGGTTCGTAGAGTCGGGTTTCCCGTTTACCCACAACGGAGGAGCCGCCCCCACCAGGCAGGCGGCCACGGGTCAAGACGAGATCTATTAAGAGAATGATTTATTCTCGAAAAAATATGAATAGTTACATCCAATTACAAACTACACGAAAGTTGCCCCTTTTTCATGGAGATTTACCCATCACAGAGATGCATAGAGGAACAGAACGAACTTCTTATTCCTTATACTTATTCTTGAGGCTTCACATGGCATAGATGCCAGGGCCTTGTTCTGACTTCTGAGACTCATCTATCCTATTACTGACACAATTCCCTATTTGGAGTGAGAATCCCTTGATTCATCCCCTCCCTTGACATCCACTCGCCCTAATGAACAAGCATTCGTTCCCCACGTTCGAGCTAGTCGAATCAGTACTTATTGTTATACCGTCCGTGCCCCTCAGAGCCACTTAACTCGCTTTCTTATTCCCGTGTTTGATCTCTTCCATCGCGGCCTCGCTCCTTGTCACCTATGTTGATCGATGTCAATGGACCAAGAAATCTGTCCTTTGCTGAAAGCTCATAGGGTAAGAAGAATTGAAAGGTAGGTTTTGTCAGTGATTAAATGGAAAGGTCAGCTGGAGCGAAAACCAATCAAACTCAGAAAGATTTTCGGGTCATTTCTTGGTGAACATGATCTGCCATAATCTCTTCGATCCCTTCATTTATGTGCCAGAATAAAGAGAGATTTGGTAGGAAAGTGGATCCTTCTCTAATACCTGCTATAGGCAAGCTAAAATAAGGGTCCACCCTCATGCTTTAAGCCTATGTCCTGAACGAGAACGCGAACTCGAACAATTGGCTTGACTTGCTCCCGGCCTTTGGCCCCTTGGCCCGCTTAGAAGTGGATTCGAACCACTGACCATCCTTACTCATAGTATAGTGCAAGTTAGGTCTGTGACATTTTTTATTATCTCGGAAATGATATATTAGTGATATATTTCAGATTAGTACATCATGGGGCATAGGACTCATCATTGGTCCAGCTTTGGGAGGTTACCTTGCACAGGTATATATCCTTACCCACATCTTGGTGTACGTGCTATATCTTAGGTGCAGATAACATCTTGAAAATTTATTGGCAGAAGGGCATTTATATCTAAAAACTACATCCTAACTGAGCGGTCACAATTTTGTTATCAGAGTCAAGCAGGGATATCAAAGTCTGTCACTATCTTAAAATAAACTCGCGGTTATGTGGATGTGTGCAAAATTCTCACGAAATGTTGCATGCATACATAGATATGTTTGTGTATAAATGACTCGATGAGAATAGGGGTAATAATTTGGGCTGCTTGGTGATAATAGTTTATTGCATAAAATTAATGATCAGCTAATATACATGACACTAATTTTTTCCATTTTAACTTTAGTTTTTTGTGTTTGTTCTAATAGCCAGCAGAGAAGTTTCCAGGTCTAGTGTCTCCGGATTCTTTATTTGGGAGGTAATGGCACCCCTTCAAAAAAATTTATCTTTATTGTTGTTTTTATGCAGTTCGATCAATTTTGACTGACAACAAATTGCACCCACAACTTGTGATGCAGATTTCCATACTTATTGCCTTGCCTATGTATCTCCATTTTCGCACTTTTTGTGACCATCGGTGCATTTTGGCTTCCGGTAAAGTATCTTTATGCAATAACCATTTTCTTTCAAAAGTTCTATTAGAAATGAATGCATCCTAACATGATATTCGTTTCAACGATGAATATCAGATTCCTCCATTTTCTATGTAACGAATCCTATTCTTTGTAAACTTAGTAAATATGATTTATTACTGGAACAAAAAAAAATGCTTTTCATATGAGTTATTTGAAGATACGAACGAGTGTCTTAATAGGAGTTAATGGCCAAACTAATATAGGCATTGCCGAAAGCTGAAGATAAATATGTAGGGATAGCATACGATAATCAGATATAACAATAATGATACAATACATGAGAAAGACAGAAAAATATAAACTAAAGTTACAAACATAAACATAAACAAAAAATCAAAGAGATTAGATAGAACCGATTCAAGAACGTGATCGAGGCACGTGTTAGACACGCTTCCCTTAAAACAGATTCGCCGTCCATTAGGCGTCTATTTCCCAGGGTACAACGATCGGAACAATACGTTGTATTGCCGGATTTGACTTACATGCCTAAAATTCTCATGGTGGTCAAGTGTGTTCATGTGAAAGTGTGTGTTTCATCTTGGTGCTTTTCCGATATCTTTTCTACAACTCACAGGTTGTACTTATACACCCAAAAGAAAACCACAGGTGTAATGACTAGTCATTATACCTATTAAACCCGTTAAATGACATTCAAAGTCACTTTTATAAACATCATTAATCATGTTAAATGACATTCAAAATGATTTTTATGAAGTCATTAACACAGATGATGTTACAATTTTAACTTGTAACGGGTGAGTGTGGTTTTATTCCAAACACATCATTTTAATAATCGATATCTCATTCACACTAAATTTTGTGAAACATAAATGATTCACCAAAATTTTCCAACAATCCCCCACATGAATGGAGATCGATTTGAACACACACACACATTTCCAATGAAAATCCCAACAGTTGAATCCTGCATAGGATAGGTAGGTGTTACCCTTTGAACCTTCCCTTGTGAAATATACTTAGCCTACTAGCTGCCAGTAGAACGCGATGTCTTTGAACTGATCTGCTATTTATATAGACGACAATATAAGTTCACACAGGACTCTCCCTGACATAGTCAAATCCTCATAGTCGTGTTCGTTATGGTCATGAACACTAGCCTGGTTCTGCGAGAGCTTTTAGGAATTGCGCCCCCATACATTTCCCTTCGAAGCGACCCCACTTCTCTCCCACATAGGTGATTCCAATTGAATCATTAAAAGCTTTAAAGCTTAACCTCATATTGTCACTGTTATAGGAATGGACTAGGAAGTTTACTAACTCCCTTAAATGGACGGAGAATTGATAACTCCCCCACAGTGACCTCCCTCAGTTTATACAATTAGGTTCTCCTATTGAACCCAGATCTTGGGATCTCCAGTCAGCTGGGTTAGGTTTTCCTTCATATAAACCTTTTTGGGGCTTTAGTCCCATTCCTCCACACGACTTGCTAACTCACTCTCCGATTAAGCCTTTTATAAGCGGATCCATATTGTTATCGTTTGACTTAACGTTGTCAAAAGTAATAACTCATGTTGAGAGTAGTTGTCGTATTGACATAATATGTCTTGACTCACCCTTATACATTGTGATATAAGCTCCGCCAATTCTTTAATGGCTATCAAAATGCATACAACTGCCATTCTAGGCAATGTTAGTGTGTCATCTTCCATTAAACATAGACATTTTGTCTCTTATCCGAATTTATCTATCAAGATAAAATCAGATTCCGTCATGGACCTAGCTATATATTTTATGTCTAGAAGACATCCAAAATATAGTGGTCATTTCAAGAGCGTATACATTGCCACTCATGATTTGAAATCAGACGGTCATTGGTTCTCCCAATAATTCATGAGTATGTCAAATGGGTAACACCTCTATCTCTATTTTAATAGATGTTGATTGGTGCCATTTGAACTCTAGCTGGGCCGGAATCCCCCACATTGAACATATCTCAAGAATCTTTTAGAAAGCTTTCTTCCTTTCAACATCAATCTTGTCTTAAAGATTTTCTTTTGAGTGTACGACATTGATACCTTGATAATTTGTCACTACACATGTTTCATACTTGTGTATACACACATTTCGAATGTTTCATGTTAATTATTTTCCATTTCATAGTTAACTAATTCCATGTCTAGCATGCTATAGACCAAGGAATCAAGCACATGAACAGAAGATGCATCATTCTGATTATTCATTGCTTCGTCTACTAACATTCTTCTATAAGACAAATTATGTATGAGATTCAGTCACCACTTTAAACCACATGTTTTAGGTGTATCTCAAAATAGGTACTTGTGTACGTCTCACACACACATCATGCATATTCATTTTTGATTATATAATCACATATTATGAATTTGTAATCATTACATCCAATAGCTCACTTCGATGACCATTACTACAATTACATTAGTTACAAAAACAATGTAATTTGTTGTCATCATTCTACACATATACGAGTTTTATCGACACAACGTCGATATCAATAATATGTAGCATTTCGACATTTCTTCTAAAATGACAAAATTGGATTATTTGCAACAAAAGTTGCGACAACTCAAAAGTATTTATTTCTTTTAGAATAACAACTCGTTTGATCAGTTGCAACAATATTCATAACATAATATTTGCAAACGACCAAACCTTCTCATACTCGATACAAAATCGAATGAGTTGTTATTGTTTTAGTACAAATGATTAGCATTGTACCAAACACCTTTAAATATGCAGATATAAATCACACAATTGTGTATCAAATAACACAAAATTCTACACTCAACAAAGAACATTAATTTCTACTAGACATTTCACCATGTCTTAACGGTTATCATATGCATATCTATCACTATGACAAACAGTTAGATCATTAGCAACATGAGTTGCAATAAGTCGTAACTATTATTCATTTCCTTTAGAATAACAAACAGTTTAGTTATTTGCAATAATGTTTCCAACACAATAATTGCAACATCCAAACTTTCTAATACTCAATACACAATCAAGCAATTTGTATCAACGTTCAAAACCAGTTTTGTGCACAAATAACTCAGCAACCAAATTGCCCTTTAACGTCACTTTGCAACACATAATTTCAGCAACCAAAAAACCAATTTTCTGCATAAAATTTTAGTACCAAACACCCTTTTAAAGGTACTTTTCTGCACAAAATTCAGCAACCGAACAACCAAATTTCTGCATAAAAATTCAGCAACTAAAATGCCAATTCTCTGCATAAAAATTTTAGTACCAAAAAGCTTAAAATTTCAGCAACAAAAAACTGTCATTTTCAGCAACCAAACGGCTTATTTTCTGTGTAGAAAATCAGCACCAACAAGCTTAAAATTTCAGCAACAAAGCTGCCATTTTCAGCAACCAAACGGCTTATTTTCAGTTACTTTTCAACACAGGAATTACAGCAAGCAAATACCTCTTTTAAAAGTCCTTTCTGGCACAAAAAATTCAGCAGCCAAA